>BROG01000670.1:0-15000 GCA_030159075.1 Atrina japonica
TAATAGCATATATTTCAACAAGTCGACCGAAATTTTTCATCGAATTTTTACTACATTTTCGTTATTTAAAAAGGCAAAAACATACGAACAAAAGTGTGATTTGGAAATTTCCAACTTGAAGTTGAGTTTATGTTGCTGAAATGAACATACATGTGTAATTTTCCGTCAATATAATGTGTTTTTAACCCCTTACTGCAAAATGTGCTTGTGACTTGTTCCCAATAAACTTAGCATAACATAAATGAGTTGTAAAATTAAATTTCTTGTGGGAACGAGATAATAACATTTGGGAACGAGAAAATAACTTATGGGAATGAGCTAAAAAAAAATTGCTAGCGCCCCTCTATGGCATCGTACGAAACAACGAAAGGTTGACATTTTAATGCGAAATGGCGAGATTTCAGGTTCGCTAATAAGCTTCCAAAATTGACGTTCTTTTGCGAAACAATTCTCATTGTTTTGGTCGCCAATTAAGAGAAATAAAATCATGTCCTTTCGGGGCAAAAAACGAAAGGTCGTCAATTAATAAGGAGTACTACTTGTCCTTTCGTGGAGAACGGTCGAGACAACGAAATGACACAAATCAGCCACCGTAAGTTGTAGCTCCAAGTCATTCCACATCAACTGACAAGCATTTATGAATCCTTAATCCATTTGTAAATAAAACATTGAAAAATATTGAATCCACCCACTACAAACTAGCTAGGTGTCTGTAATTTTGTTTGTGCGTACATGGGCGCATTGTGTAATTTTTTTCAAACAGGTAATGTCTACGCCAATAACGAGACTTATTCGAAGAGCCTAGACGGTCCCCACCGGGGCATATCACCGCCGACATAAACAAAATCACCCAATCTACCTACTAAGACCACGGTTTATCTATACCAAGAATGAGCAGCACGTGCGAAGAAATGAAATAGAAAAGGCCTGGATCCGAAATCACCAAATTTGATAAACCTAAACTCAATTTTTACTCATCATTTTGCAACTACATGCATGCAAAAAATTGTGATACATATCTGATATACGGAGCCGCGAAAGTGACATGATGAAAAAAAAAATACACAGAGACCCCGAGTTATGTGTGGCACGTATAATAAAGCCTAGCGGTGATTTGATTGACGTGCGGGAAACTATCGCATTACTTTTATCTAAAAGTTAGTTTTTACGTGACGTCACTTGAACGTGAACGAGGAGAACTCAAGTTTTTGTTGACGGTCTTTCACAAAAAATCTTTGATATTGTGAACGAGGTTTAACACTTAAATTAAGTATTTAAAACTTCAGATCTGAAGACATTTTTCTGTCAAAAACGATTCAGCAATCTATGGTTAACAAATTATAAACAGATTTAGGACTATTAACATCAAATGCTTGTACTGTCAATCCTTGCTAAACACGCGAAAGATTCTCCAGAATGTATCGTCTTTTAAAATTCATCTGTGAAGTGTTAAGTTCCAATTAATAAAACAATGTAAATCCTGATTTATTCGCCAGAATTTTATTCAAGCGTAATTTCGCGAGCTCTCACTCGCAAAATTAAAATTATCGGGTAATGAAGTATGATAACAGTGTAACTGAATGGGCATTCGAAAATAGTATATCGCGAATAAATTTAGAGCTTGTGTATCGCGGAAATTTCCAGATTTACTGTATGCAATGTATTTTCAAACATTAAACAAATAATCACAGGACCACCTACTATTCAACATATTTACATCCCTGTAAAAATAAGTATGTACATTTACTATTGGACAACATGTTCATCTTTAAATATTATTTTTATCTTGTTGAAATGTTTGATAATTACGGAAGCCTATAAGGGTCACTCTGAAAAGAAAAAAAAATATCTATGTCGTTTTAACGCGTTAATTTTCTTGTTAAAACGCGGTAGTTATCTCGTTAAAACGCGATAGTATCCCGTTAAAACGCGATAGTATCTCGTTAAAACGCGTTATTTATCTCGTTAAAACGCGTTAATTATCTCGTTAAAACGCGATAGTTATCTCGTTAAAAACGCGTTATTTATCTCGTTAAAACGCGTTATTTATTTCGTTAAAACGCGATAATTATCTCGTTAAAACGCGGTAGTTATCTCGTTAAAACGCGATAGTATCCCGTTAAAACGCGATAGTATCTCGTTAAAACGTGTTATTTATCTCGTTAAAACGCGTTAATTATCTCGTCAAAACGCGTTATTGATCTCATTAAAACGCGATAGTTATCTCGTTAAAACGCGATAGTTATCTCGTTAAAACGCGTTATTTATCTAAAGTAAAGTCAGTCAGTAAAATGAGTAAAAACCGCTGAATGTTACATTAGTTTTCAAAACTGCATTTTCCGTGATAGAGGCCTACGCCATTGCAATGATTTGTAGTTCTTTAAATGTTGTTATTGTCAATGCAAGATTTGCTGCTGACAAATGGTATTAAACCTGTATTGTTTATATCGGCTTTTACATTTTTTATACGAGCCGGCCTGGCTCAGTCGGTAGCGCGCTCGACTCTGGATCGTGAGGTCGAGTCCCGCTGCCGACAGGTTGGTTTCCTGTCTTTCGGATGAGACAGTAAAAACTGGAGGTCCCGTGTCACAGTAAGTGTCGGCACGTTAAAGAACCCTCACTGGTCAATGGCCGTAAGTGCCGAGCATAGGCAAAAATTTGAAGCCCTTCACCGGCATTTGGTGACGTCTCCATATAAGTGAAATATTCTTGAGTGGGACGTTAAACAACAATAAACAAACAAACAAACAAAAATACATTTTTATACAAAAAGTTTATTTGTTTATATTTGCATTTAAACGTTTGTGATGAAGTGACATTTGCTTCACACCCACGTAAGAGCACAGGAAATTAATTAGCGGATACGCTTTGGGTTTCGAGTAGTATATATTTGCCCTATTTGCGCGTCCGTGTCCGATGAAGGGGAGGGGGTAGTTGAGGGTTAAATGGGTGGAGTATAGGTGAATTTGGGAGTAGGTGGAATGAGGGGGTTAGGATATGTGGGGGTGACACGGACGCTGACGTGCAAATAGGGCGCCTAGTGCTCCGTATATTCTACTGTTTGGTGGCTATTGGGACTATACTAGTAATGGCGCGATACTCCCTAACTACGATAGTACCCGTTCACAGCAGCATAAGAAATCCAAGATCACTTAGTATACTATATATTTGTTTATAACGCGTTTTAACGAGATACTATCGCGTTTTTAACGAGATAATTAACACGTTTTAACGAGATAAATAACGCGTTTTAACGAGATAACTAACGCGTTTTAACGAGATAACTAACGTGTTTTAACGAGATAACGAACGCGTTTTAACGAGATACTATCGCGTTTTAACGAGATAATTATCGCGTTTTGAGATAACTACCGCGTTTTAACGAGATAAATAACGGATAAATAACCCGTTTTAACGAGATAATTATCGCGTTTTAACGAGATAAATAACGCGTTTTAACGAGATAAATATTTTTTTTTCTTTTCAGAGTGACCCTTATAGGCTTCCGTAGATAATGACCGCTACCATATAAGTGAAAAATGTATGACTGTGGCATAAAAATAAGTAACAACAAAAAACAATTTAGAAGTAATAATAGAAAACTTCACGATGTTATTATAAAATATTTCATACACTGATTTTTTCATATGATTTGACAGCTGTGGGTCCACCCGTCTGTAAAAAAAATTCTTGAAATGACTTATTCCAAAGAAAAATTGAGCTTATTTCAACCAAACTTGGCAGGAAGTATCCCCGTAGGAAGCCGCTACAAGTTGGTGAAAATCGTGGGGTTATCTTTTCCTGGGGCCAAATCTGAACAAATTTAACAGATGTTTTATTTTAAAGCTCTGTTTTTACAATGTAGAGGTATATGATTTACACTAATAAGGTGTTTAATACATCAGTATTCTCGTAAACAGACGTTTCCGTGTGAATATTCAAATTCTGGAGATTCACCAATATAACAATTTTGACTGTTCCTAGTCAAATGGATCTTTTAAATAAACAATAATAAAGATAAATTCTACCCATTTCTATATTATTTTCTGATACCATGGCCCCCAAATACACCGTTCTGATTTTGTCATTTATTACTATCTAATGCACAATATGAAGCTCTGTAAAAATAAACCTAGATATGGGGTGTTGTATTAGTATTTGATAACTACTTTCTGATATCAGAAATTAATTTTTGATATCAAATTTCTGATATCAGAAAAATTTTGATCAAATTTCTGATATCAAACGAATTCTTGATATCAATAGTTATCGCCGGTTTAATTTGCTATCGGATCGAACACTATTGCAATATATCAATAGATTGATGTATTGCTACACCCCTAGTTAAGACACAGCAAATGTTATAATGGTCGATGTGAAGTCCTTGGAGATTATTTAGCAAATAGTGGAACATCTCTAGACAACTTATTAGTGTAAAGTGACGAATGTTTGATCAATCTTTTAAGGAAATTTTTACGCTGAATTAAAAAAAAGTAATTATTTAAACATGTTTCATATAACAAAACAGCACCGGGAGCCAATAAAATGGCTGTTGCCCTCAGACCCAGTCAATAAAATTATTGTATACTATCTGTGTTAAAGTATCTAGTGTGACCTCACAGAGAATCCAGACCTCATTGGGTCAGTAGATCAATAAGATGAATAACAGTTTCTACCTGAGTAAAGTCTACAGCCTGACCTCGTAGTAAATCTAGGCATCATTGAACCAGTACAGATGGTAAGTTGAATGGTTTCTTTCAGTGTTAAAGTCTTCAGCATGACCTCGTAGTAAATCTAGGCATCATTGAACCAGTACAGATGGTAAGTTGAATGGTTTCTTTCAGTGTTAAAGTCTTCAGCATGACCTCGTAGTAAATCTAGGCATCATTGAACCAGTACAGATGGTAAGTTGAATGGTTTCTTTCAGTGTTAAAGTCTTCAGCATGACCTCGTAGTAAATCTAGGCATCATTGAACCAGTACAGATGGTAAGTTGAATGGTTTCTTTCAGTGTTAAAGTCTTCAGAATGACCTCGTAGTAAATCTAGGCATCATTGAACCAGTACAGATGGTAAGTTGAATGGTT
The DNA here is from genome assembly GCA_030159075.1 of Atrina japonica. Taxonomy (NCBI): domain Eukaryota; kingdom Metazoa; phylum Mollusca; class Bivalvia; order Pterioida; family Pinnidae; genus Atrina; species Atrina japonica. The sequence goes on from BROG01000670.1 coordinate 5,086, forward strand.
TCTTTCAGTGTTAAAGTCTTCAGCATGACCTCGCATATATAGAATACTAAAGAACTCACTGAGCCCCAGTACAGTTAGTAAGCTGAACAAGTTTCTATCAGTCTTAATACATAATACCGGAAGACTCTATTTAAAATCAATAATATAGACTAGTCCAAATGTGTCTTTAGGGGTGAATGGGTTAAATGTCTCCAGCATGACCTCACATGTACTCCAGATCTCACTTAGCCAGTACACTCAGTAAGTTGAACAACAGTTTCCATCAGTGTTAAGTTTCCAGCATGAACTCACATGTACTTCAGATCTCACTGAGCCAGTACAGTCAGTAAGTTGAACAACAGTTTCTATCAGTGTTAAAAGTCTCCAGCATGACTTCACAGTAAATCCAGTCCTCAATAATTCCAGGTCACCACGTCTACTTACTGTCCTGGATTATAAATATCATATAATATATAAATGGAATGGTCTTTTCTGTCCCAGACTTGCCTATTATGGTCTGTGTACTGTTGAAAGACTTACATAATTCAATGGTTACACCCAAATAAAAATAAAACCAAAAGACTTACATAATTCAATGGTTACACCCAAATAAAAATAAAACCAAAAGACTTACATAATTCAATGGTTACACCCAAATAAAAATAAAACCAATCTTCTAGATCCAAGTAGATTTATTAATGCACAAAAACGAAATAAGTTTTCTTTCTAATGTAATTTTCTTCCTTGAAGAAGTACACTATTAAAAAAAAAACAGATAAAAGAATCATTGTTCATTCAGCTTTTGGCTTTCTCAAATATTTCTGCCACTGGTAAATTGGAATTAGACATATTACACTCATTATCCAGGCACCGCCATTGATGAAGTTAGCCATTGGCTTTCTCTGGTGAGTAAATTCTGTTGATGATGGTATCTGCAAAGAAATCATTTAATTAATATATTTGAAATACAAAGAAATACAAGAGGCCTATTGGGCCTTAAGTCGCTTACCTGGCAAAATTGGTCAACATTGCAGAAAACATAAAAAATAAGTAAAAGATAAAAAGGCTAATAATCATGAAAAACATCATGCTTATAGGGCCTTAATAATCACCTGAGTGAAATTGTATTTTATTGACAATATACTGAAAAGCAACCATTGTAAATACATGAAACATTCATTGAAAAGGAGGATTAACTTGCATAAGTAATGTGCAACAACAGTCGAAAACATGCGAAATCCATTTAATAAGGGGAAATAACTTTCACAAGGATCACCCTCATAATTTCTGCACAAATTTTTTTTCGTAGATCTTTGTGGTGATAACTGGATAAAAGGGAAAAACAACCCAAAACATGAAAATATCCACTAAAAAGGGGAAATAACCCCATAAGGATCAACCTGACAAGTTACTTCCTGTTGACTTTTTCGAACATCTGTTAACTACGATGTAAGCAATACTTCTGATCCTATCAGTGTTTTCTTGGATGCAGTGAGATCCCCATTATTCATCAACAAGCTAAATGAGACCAGCTATCAAACACCTACATGTACATATATATCTAATTATGTTTTGCCAATTAAAATGTATTTACTACCGAAAAATATAATGCTGGTACACTTATTGTAATTTTTAGATACAAAGAAATATCAACTTGTCCATTTATTTGTTTATTCCATAACATTATAAACTGAATTAAAATTCAGGATTTCAAGCACAGTGCTGTAATTCAAACTTCCAATTTCATCTACTGCTGTCATTTTAAACAGGGTCAAAGTTAAACATGAAAACAGAAAACCTTCTACAAGTACAATTACCAAAATCTCAGATAATACCAACCAGGTTTCCTACCTCCTAAATTCTGGGTCCAGGGAGCGAAAAATTTGAAAAAGTATACAACATTTTAACTGAAGTAGAAAAATTTAATTTGAGACATTTGTTTGAAAATACTTTATTCTTTATTTTGAAATTCAAAATTGGGAATTTTTGATTACAGTTTGGGAAAATACAAGCTATTTTTGCATTGGGAATGGGTATTGTAACTGGACTCAAAAATGACCATGGAATATCCTTGCCAGTTTCACACTTTGAATGTCAAAGATTACATCAAATCATTAAAATTGTCCAAATAGTAAGTTTTTGATGAAGCACCTGTGTAAAGCATGTATCACTCGTAGTCGTAATGTATGCCCGTTTCCTGACCTCGCAGTTCAAACAGTAAATCTTGATTTGACAGTAACAATTTTTCTACATTTTTTCTTTTCCACTTTCAATACATCAGGCTGGATGACAGGATCATTTAATCAGTACAAAGAGCTTCACACACAGGTGAGCTAAAAAAGGGATTCCAAATTGAAAAATATATATAAAAATATATACCGTATCTGACAATGCGTAAAATTCTATCCCTAATGAAATACTGCCTCACAATTAATCCAACACTTAAAATATGTACAGTGATGAGGGAGTGTGTGCCGCCTAAAGTTGATAAAATAGGTATAAAAGCTTTCATTTTTCAATAAAAAGTCAAAAAATTAAAGACAAATTTCCACACCTTGCTCCGCTTGCAGAGTTTTAAATAAATCTGCAATTAAGAGGCCAATTAGAAAATGAAAGAGGCCTTCTGCTGGCATAGCTTTACACATTTAATACAATCTCACAGATTTCAAGGTGGCAAAAGTTTGTTTATAAGCAGTCATTTTGGCCTCCAGCTGCCTCTTATTGAAAACACTGCGCTCAGTGACTTTATTTAAAATTTACACCACTCCAGCTTGAAATCATCACTCTACTATTGATGAGGTATGTATTGCATACACAGTTTTAATTTAAGTTTAAATTTCAATTTCTAAAGTAATAAAGTATAAACAAGTTTGATTAATGTCACCAGGTTCAAACCTAACCCCCTTTAAACCACCTTTTGATTTGCTTCCTACAACACTGCATACAGAATGCAACATTTTCATGCATGGTGTCCTGTGCCCCCCCCCCCCCCCCAAAAAAAAAAAAAACTTACACCCCGTCCCCCCACCCAACCCCCGGCTTTGAAAAATTCCTGGATCATGGTTCATACAGGTACTCAAGTTCAAAATTCATGATTATTTCAACGACTCATGATATTTTTTTAAGGACTTTTAAAAGCAAATATAATCAAGAATGGTTAGTTTTGGACACTTCAAAAAAGTTTTCATCTAGTGTCAAAAAAAGTCTTACGTTGGTTTTGTTTTTATTTTATTTTTACATCTTAGACTTTATTCTTACAATATTTTATACCTTTCTGTTTTACAATATTCATAATCAATTAACGCTTTCACTACTGCAACATACAATGTATACACTATACAGTAGTAGGACATAAATGAGTTTGCAAAATTTATTTTCACTATATATTCTTAAATAATTCCAATGAAATTTTAATGTCCTCCAAAGGGAAGTATCAGTAGGCTAAAAGATGGTGTTTTACTGTTTTTTCGTATTCTTAAGTAGTAACTCATGTGTGTCCTACAACTGTATATTGTATACAATTACTGCCATCTACGATGTCATGGCAAAATCCCTGTAATCCCTTAAGGCTTTTTAGAAACTTTACTTACAGAGCAATTGATGTATATAAAGACAGAAATAATCAGCAATTAACAATTTATTTTACTTGGTTTTGAAGAAAAGAACTTGTGATATCAATTAGAATTTGAATAAAAAATATACTGTATTTATTTATTCTATATATTTTCCACATTTCATCTTTTGTAACTGGCATCCTTTCATGATCATTTTTATTGTGTATTCCATATTAAATGCGGCATAATCATTTGTAAATTTGCCGATATGGTCCAAATAATTCTCGTGAAACTCTTACAATATGACAGTTCATTATCTATTAATGTGAGGGAATAAACAGGTCTGTTATTGTTGAGATATTCATGAAAAAAAAGTTTTGTGTCATTTTAATTCACCAACTGGAATCCCAAAATTAAAACATGTTTCGTACACCTTCTTAAATACATCATCATTATCACTTTGTTCAAAGTAGGTGAATAGTTAACATGGAGATTTGAATCAACATCAAAAAGTTTAAAGTAATTTTCTTCATCCATATCTACATAAAAATCCTCTTTTATACCCTAAGTAAATTAGTAATCCTTCATGTACAACACTGCCAATATGGCAATTAAAGTGTCAATGAGCCAGTAGATCATATCACCTCATTTCAATTCATCTTTTCCCTCTGAAATACCAAAGATTTTGATTATAATCAGCCATGTTTTTTTTATAACAGGATATCACGTAATCTAAACTAAATTCGGGCAGTTTGGGGCACTATACAGGAATACAGCATTCAGAAATCTTGGTGGGTGGTTTTAGGTATTACAGGGAGTGAGAGTAAGGGTCTTTGAGCAGGAAAATTTGGCGTTGAAGTATTGAAAGGGTTTACACGTTTTGTTCAAGGAATTCATGGACTTAATTCAAAATTCAAGGGCATTTCAAGTACCTTTTCCCTGAATTATTATTTTCCATGACTTATCAAAGACTACCCTAAAATTCAAGGACTTTTCAAGGCCTGTGCGAATGATGTGGATCCACCCCTGTAATCCATTCTCAAAATTTTTAACGACCCCCACCTTTTTCTGAAACAAGCTACGCCACTCACTGTCATATAATATATACATCAGGGCTCTACAACACTAAAAAAATTCACTCTTCATTTGGCCAGTGAACCAGAAATTTTACTAGCCAGCCAGAAACTTTTACTCGCCAATATATAAATATATATATATATATATATATATGTGTGTGTGTGTGTGTGTGTTCTTAAAAAATCCACTGGATGAAAATATAGAAAAGAAATAAAATATTAATTTTCTAAGTTTATGTAACATTTTATTGTTTCAATCCATTTATGGTTATTAACTGCATGTTGACCTTTTTGTGCATTTTTTATCAATCCAGGAGTGTTTATATGCCTATATTTTTCATATTTGTTGCTCTAATATTGAGGCAACCTTAAACTTTGTTTTTAAATTTTTAGCTCCAGTTTCTTTTAGACAGAATTTACAAAACAGAGACTGCCCACAAGAATTGTAAATTTTGTCTATAAGTTAAAATCTAGAGTCCAACACCCGTGACCAGATTGTCAGACAAACACCTATACAGTTCTTTAATTTATAGGTGTTTGTCCAACAATCGGGTGTTTGACTCTCGATTTTACCGGTAATTTACAGATAAAATTTCCAGTTCCGACTGTGGTTAATCCCTTTGGGGATTCTGTCGCGGTCGTTTTATTGTGTTGCCACACGATAAATCAGCCATGATAATCCCCAAAGGAATTAGGTTGTGGTCTGCTTGTCGTCCTTGTCGAACACTAGGCCGAACTTTCCGCCCCGATTTTACCACTAAATAATCGCTGAAATTAAAATCGAAATCGGGGCAGAAAGTTCGGCCTAGTCGAACACTAGCCATAACTCTGTTCCAGTATTTCTTTAACCAAGATCGTTTAAACTTAGTAGTGTCTAATGATGCTTCTGTTGAAATCGACCGAGAAAAAAAATGCCATCGTGTGCTGTTAGGAAAATTTCAAGTCGAAAACATGAGAGCAATACAACGTGTTTTTATACAGTAATTCACGTGCGTTAGATGCTCTAGTTTATCGAAACTGAATAACCAAATTGGTTGCTGTAAAGCGCATAACAGACCATGATTTCGATAATGTATTTTCACAGTGAACAAACTTTTGATTTCCGGTTCGGGGAAAAAACTGGTCGCAATGTGGCAACTGAAAGAGGATAAACACTCGCCAAAATCTAAAAAATGGTCGCAAATGCGAGTGATTTGGTCGCATTGTAGAGCGCTGTACATTGTATCAACTCACTGAAAAGTGTTCCTGTTGCATCATTACTCTTCTATATTCAGGACCTTTACATATGTAAAAGTTTTCTGGACAATCATCACCTGCCCTTCTCAGTGAGGTGGAGAAGTTTCTTCTCAAACCATTGAAAACTGCTCTCTGGAAGAAAAATAATATGTAAATTTGGTCATACAAATTCTTGAAATTATTGGTAAAAACAAAGTGTTCTCAAGTATTTCTCCAGAATAACAAGAGATCCCAGAGGGATCTTAGCGCCCACCATCGGATGTTCTTCATTTGATCTATGACTGACTGTTCTTTTCTCTCATTTTGTGACAGTGAATTTGAACTAAAACCTAAATATCTTTCAAATGCTTTCTCATAAGATTATAACAATACCAAATATAAACTGCTATAATCCAAGATAGCTTAATCGTATCTGTCAACTTCTAAGAGAAAAAATGTTGGCCATGACCTGCATTGAGTAAACAAACATTACACATAATTGGGCCCTGATTTGATATCAAATGTAGCAAAGTGTATATTTCAGGGATGCGGCCGTACCCCCACATACAAAACTGAATGTGTTTTCCCATAACAATCAATAATATGTATGGTTAAACAGAGAGGCTGTGAACAGTTTTTAAATTATAAATAAAAATATATAAATTTCAAGGGGTGGGGAAGGACTCCTGATATGACCAAATGATCATATACCAATGAATGTGTCTACCCATAACAAATAAGAAATACATGGCTCAATGGTAGACAATGTAAATGATTTTCAAGAAATACATAATAAACTTCAATTGTCAAAATCCAAGATGGCCACTAGGCAGCCATTTTATGATCCAATCCACCTGGAAATGTACATTGCACAACTAGACGTTAAGGAGAACCTGTATGTCAAATTTCATAAAGATCCGTTCATTACTTTCTAAGAAATAGTGATAAAAAAATTTCATCGTTAAAATCAAAGATGGCCGCCTGGAAACCATTTTGTTATCCCCCAAAAAAGTACACTGCACAACTATACTCAAGGAGAACCTATATGTCAAATTTGATAAAGATCCCTCCTGGACTTTTAGAGAAATAGCGATAACAAACATTAATTGTCAAAATCCAAGATGGCCTTCTGGCAGCCATTTTGAGATCCGATCCACCTGAAGGATATACACTGCACAAACAGACCTCAAGGAGAACATATATGTCAAATTTCATAAAGATCCCTTCTGTATTTTCAGAGAAAATCGATAACAAACTTTAATTGTCAAAATCCAAGATGGCCGTCTGGCAGCCATTTTGTGATCCAAACCAAATGATTTTCAAGAAATACATAATAAACTTCAATTGTCAAAATCCAAGATGGCCACTAGGCAGCCATTTTATTATCCAATCCACCTGAAAATGTACACTGCACAACTAGACCTCAAGGAGAACCTATATGTCAAATTTCATAAAGGTCCATACTAGACCTTCTGAGAAATAGTAATAACAAACTTTAATTGTCAAAATCCAAGATAGCTGCCTGGAATCCATTTTGTGATCCGACCCACCTGATAATGTACACTGCAAAACTAAGGAGAACATATATGTCAAATTTCATAAAGACCCCTTCAGTACATTCCGAGAAATAGCGATAACAAACTTTAATTGTCAAAATTCAATATGGCCTCCTGGCAGTCATTTTGTGATCTGACCAACCTGAAAATGTACACTGCACAAATAGACTTCAAGGAGAAATTGTATATCAAATTTCATAAAGATCCATTCTAGATTTTCTGAGAAATATCAACAACAAACTTTAATTATCAAAATCCAAGATGGCCACCTGGCAGCCATTTTGTGAAATGACCCACCTGAAAATGTACACTGCACAACTAGACCTCAAAGGAGAACCTGTATGTCAAATTTCATCAAGATCCCTTCAGTACTTTCTGAGAAATAGAGATAACAACTTTAATGGTCGAAGTCCAAGATGGCCGCCTGGCAACCATTTTGTGATCCGAACCGCCTGAAAATGTACACTGCAAAAACAGACCTCAAGGAAAACCTATATATCAAATTTCATAAAGATCCCTTCAGGATCTTCTGAGAAACAGGAATAAAAATACTTAAATTGTCAAAATCCAAGATGGCTGCCTGGCAGCCATTTTGTGATCCGAACTGCCTGAAAATGTACAAATCACCACTAGACCTCAAGGAGAACATATATGTCAAATTTCATAAATATCCTATTTGGATTTTCAGAGAAAAAGCGATAACAACCTTGAAATGTCAAAATCCAAGATGGTCGTCTGATTGTTACCCAGTTCGCATGAAAATGTTCACCACACAACTAGACCTCAAGGAGAACCTGTATGTCAAAATTTCATTAAGATCCCTTTAGTACTTTCTGCGATATAGCTATAACAACTTTAATGGTCAAAGTCAAAGATGGCTGCCTGGCAGCCATTTTGTGATCCAATCTGCCTGAAAATGTACACTGCACAACTAGACCTCAAGGAAAACCCTATATATCAAATTTCATAAAGATCCCTTCTGGATCTTCTGAGAAATAGCAATAAAAATACTTTAATTGTCAAAATCCACGGTGGCTGCCTGGCAGCCATTTTGTGATCCGAACTGCCTGAAAATGTGCAAATCACCACTAAACCTCAAGGAGAACCTATATGTCAAATTTCATAAAGATCCTTTCTGGATTTTCAGAGAAAAAGCGATAACAACCTTGAAATGTCAAAATCCAAGATGGTCGTCTGATTGTTACCCAGTTCGCATGAAAATGTTCACCACACAACTAGACCTCAAGGAGAACCTGTATGTCAAATTTCATTAAGATCCCTTTAGTACTTTCTGCGATATAGCTATAACAACTTTAATGGTCAAAGTCAAAGATGGCTGCCTGGCAGCCATTTTGTGATCCAATCTGCCTGAAAATGTACACTGCACAACTAGACCTCAAGGAAAACCCTATATATCAAATTTCATAAAGATCCCTTCTGGATCTTCTGAGAAATAGCAATAAAAATACTTTAATTGTCAAAATCCAAGGTGGCTGCCTGGCAGCCATTTTGTGATCCGAACCGCCTGAAAATGTGCAAATCACCACTAAACCTCAAGGAGAACCTATATGTCAAATTTCATAAAGATCCTTTCTGGATTTTCAGAGAAAAAGCGATAACAACATTGAAATGTCAAAATCACAAGTGATTCATGATTGCTGCAAATCAAACAGAATCAAAACTGATGAATTCCGTCAATCATATATCAAGTGACACAAAATATGTAATGACAGCACAATAATGCCTACACTATCAAATGATTGGTTGGAAGATGGCAGAAAGTATTGACTACGTCCCATAAGAGTGTTACATGCATTTCAACACATTTTGTAATTACCATTTTTGCATGTTTTCCTTTCAGTATATCTAGAATCCATTACGGACTGGAAGAAACTGTCCGACTAAGTAACCGTACGCTAAAGTACTCAAATAAATATATTGAATTTATGCAAACATATAATAGTTTATAAATTATTTTATTTACTTAATTGTATTTTATGCTCTTTAAAATCAGTTAAAGCAGTAAATGAAGTTTTATGATCCAAAGATAAATAGAGACAAACATGCAGTTTCCCTTGTTTGTGAGAGTTCAATGGCGGCGCGTCTAATGATCCAAAAATAGAATTTAATAATTGAGAATCTGAAAATAAAACATTAAAATAAATGCAACCTATATTTTAACAGTGTAAAATAAATTTTGTTTGATAATCTGTGTATATCTACATCCAGCCTAACTCATTAGCGCATTCTACCAAAATGACAACGATAAAATTGATAAAATATACATGTAGCATAAATATCCCCAATGTTTTATTAATAGATTCGACATAATTTAAAAAAAAAAATTATACATATATATATATATATATATATATTCATTTTGAATCATTGGGCACGCCACCATTGAACTAGATACAGTTCATGACTTGTGCATATATCTGTGTACATAAGAAGCCAAGTTTTATCTTTTGACAGCGATTTATGACCCCGTCGCTATGGATACCCTGTTCACCCAGACTTGATGTTTTGTCTGTT
>BROG01000670.1:20000-110000 GCA_030159075.1 Atrina japonica
CAGAAAAAAAGAATCATTAATTCAACAATTAGTGAGGTACGCATTATTCATATAACACTAATATATTATTGAGTGATTTAATCCAATTTCAAAATAATCAACATTTTCTTTATTTGATTGTAACTTCATTATTTACAATAATCTATCTATACATCTTGTATTCTTGTATATATGATATAGAAGTATGATGTATAAGGCTTATAAATTAAAATTAAAATGTTTTACACAAATATTTGAATAAATAAATAAATAAAAAATCACATGGCTTGAGTTAAACTCAAATGGTTTCATTAAAATATATACATGTAAATATATATATATATATATATATATATATATATATATTGTTTACCTTTAAGCATGGATGCTGTGGCCCCCAAAGTGCCTGTTCGTTCTGCTGCAGATACAGTTAGAGTGAGTATTTAGGATTCTTTCTTTCATCATTCCTAGAATGTGATCTAGGTAAAAAGAAATTTGAGTGAAATATGTGTTTACATTTCATATTCTCTCTCTCTCTCTCTCTCTCTCTCTCTCTCTCTCTCTCTCTCTCTCTCTCTCTCTCTCTCTCTCTCTCTCTCTCTCTCTCTCTCTCTCATACACACACACATGCTGAAATATATTCTAATGAAAGTTTATGTGCTGCTTTAAGTCACTTTATATTGTTATATATATTTATAACTCATAACTTACTTAGATTTATCAATTACTTAATAATCCTACCTTTTCATAGTGGTTCATTAGAAGTAAAGTACATAAGTATCTGGAGAATAACATACTTTAGTAAACATTTTTTGTACTTATGTTTTTTCAATGTTGACTATATAGTACATGTATGCAATCTCGCTAAGATAAAAAAATTGTGATAGAAAACATTATTTTCTAAATGTAAGTATAGAAAACAATATATTCTATGTATGCAATGTATTGTATACTTTTTTTAAAATGACCTTGGAAAAAAACCAACCTGTCTTAATGAAATAAAAGTCTGTCAAGTAGAAAACAAATCAACAATTTGATCTGTTTTATCTGCTATCAGTCTGAAATGGATCCATGAATTATTGATACATACACTTATTGTTGTATATGTTGCTTTCCCTATATCTCTGTTGACATTTACTGATCAATATTGTACATGCATACTTCTATATCCCAGGTAAGTTGTAAATGACAGTCGTAAAATAGAGCACCTGTTATCTTATTGATTTATTATGATACCAGTGTTTTGCTAAATACTAGAATATTATCGGCCATTGGTTTATAAATTTTACTGAACGTATCTATAGGGAATACTCTCAACATTCTTTATAGATAAATTGTTTAAGTTTAATTGTGGTTGAAATTATGTCAGTACTATATGATATTTAACCTTAAGGTACATCAAGAATTAATTACTTAGATTTTAAATTTTAAAGATAGCTGGTATTTAGACTGCCTTCAGAATAAATGCTAAGACTGGACTAACTGTAGACATTCTGTAGTGCTGAAATTAAGAGTTTTCCATATGTTAACAATTTCACAGTATTGTGTATATGATTGAAATTGATTATGTTGAAATGGACAAAAATGGCATGACTTGCTTGTGACATCCTGAAATCTTATTTGATCATTTATTTCATTTTCTTGTTGATTATGATAAAATAGATTGCATTTTATTACATTAAAAATTGTATTTTTGTCCGACAAACATTATTTTGGATTATCATAAATTTGTTGTTTTCCCATTTCTGGTTTTGTGGTTTAAATGACAAAATGTTTAACTTACATTGTAAATTGGAAAAGGTACATGATTGTTAAATGAATCTAAATACAATTTTAAATAAATGTTTAATTCATTTAATTCATAATCTTAAATGGTAATGGTATTTGATATCTGGGCCTGGCACCATAAAACTTAAGAATTACTTAAGTCTAAAAATTTTACTCAACTTTGGCTAATCCTGAAATCTAATTGGCTGAACAGGCCAATTTGAGAACATTCTCAGACTTGAACCATTCCAATTCAGTTTTCCCTGCTTTAACGATAACAATGTTCTATTTATAAGTTGGACAATAAGACTATAACATAATTTAATATACCATGTAAAATGGTACATCTAATTACACATAAGGTTTTGAATAGTTTTTGGGTGTAAATAATTACTGGAAGTTTTCACTTAGACTAAAAATTGTAATGAGTTTACTGTTAAGTAATTAAATAATTACTGGGAGTTGACGGTTAGAGTATAATAATTGCAATGAGATTTCAGTTAGACTAAAAATTGCAATGAGTTTTCCGTGTAGTAATTAAATAATTACTGGGAGTTGACAGTTTGAGTATAATAATTGCAATGAGTTTTCAGTATATCGATTAAATAATTACTGGGAGTTTTTGTTTAATAATGATTGTAATGGCAGTTTTCAATGTAATAAAATAACAGGAATTTTCAGGATAATGAATAATTACTGCAAGTTTTCAGTATGACAAATAATTCTGGAGAGTTTCAAGTATAGCAAATAGTTACTGTGAGTTTTTGGTATAGAAAATAACACTGGAATCTTATTTTCAATAAAGTATGTAATTACTGGGTTTTCTGTTTAATAAATGTGTTTAGTTCAGTAAATTGTCTCATTGGAATTTTTCAGTATATAATTAATTACTGGAAGTTTATAGTACAATAAATAATTACTGGGAGTTTTCAGCAAGGTAAATAATTACTACTTGTAGGTGTGTTTAGTAAATAATTAGTGGAAGTTTTCAGCGCAGTAAATAATTAGTTGGAGTTTTCAGCATGGTAAATAATTACTGGAAGTTTTCAGCGCTGTAAATAATTACTAGGTGTAATCAGTAAATAATTAATGTACATTTTCAGTATGGTATTCAATTACTGGGAGTTTTCAGTACAGTAAATATTCAGTAAATAATAACCATAAGTTTTCAGTACAGTAAATAACTACTGGGAGTTTTCAGCACAGTAAATAATTACTACACATTTAGGTGTATTCAGGAAATAATTACTGGAAGTTTTCAGTATGGTAATTAATTACTGGGATTTTGTTTGGCTCAAAATGAAATACTGGTAGATTTGTTGACATCCTCAGACCAACTAATTCATCAATATATCCATCATACTCAATATTGGATAATTCTGAAAATTTATTGTTGGATTTATATGCTAAACTTAAAAAAATATTTACAGAAGTTTTGTTATTTGCTTTAGGTATATACTTAAGTAAGATTGTATAAATAATGTCAGTCCGATAAAATGTTGAAATAATCAGTATTCATATCTATACTGTCAGGAAAATAATATCAGTGATCATTAGTGTGTGTGTGTGTGTGTGTGAGTGTGTGTGTCTGTGTGTGTGTGTCAGTGTGTCAGTCAGTGAGAACCTGAGTAATCTTATTGTTGGCCTTCTCTAATATATATTCAGTTGAATGTTTTTCATGTTGGTAATAGTAAACATTTTTTTTTATGAAAATGGCACAGTTATATAAACATTAATCTTTTGTTGTTTGTTTGTTTTTTTTTTCTAATGTTCAGTTGTGTTCAGACCATTTCTATCACAACAGTGTGTACAGGATGTGACAAAATACTGTTATGACATATACATTTACCAGTATATTAGACAATCACTAAGATATCACATAAATAATGTACAGGCCACAATAGGTAATATTATACCTCTTCATAAATTCTAGGGATTTCATTGGACAATAAGCGTTGAGCATTTTCCACTGTCTCGGTCATTCCATATTTAATAAAAAATATCACATGTGCAGAAATAGATGCACGTACGGTTCGTTTTTTTCCTACATAGTAATTAGGTGTAACCTCTAGGCCTATAAGAGTTATGATAACATGCATTTCTTCGACGCAGACTCATTTGATATATCATTATCAAATACATTTGCTGAAGTCAGCCAAACAGACATGCTCGCTTGAGACTTTAAAGATTCAAAATTGACACAAAGAACGGTTTGGGAATCGAAGGCAGTTTGTATTAAGAACGTGATGAACTTACATACATTTTTGCATGAATAAAGTATAAGAATAATACTGTTGTTGCAGTTTATTTTGTGTTTTAAGTAATTCAATGGATAATATATGCTTCAATACAGTGGATCGGTATATTATAATAAATATAACATTCCTGATTGTGTGGTAGTGGAAATTGTCACCCCAAGGAAATACATTGTCAACCGAGGCGAAGCCGAAGTTGAGAGTGTATTTCCTCGGGCTGACAATTTCCACTACCACCCGATCAGGAATGTTATATTTATATAATATCATTTACATGTTAACGCTAGTGTGCTTTATGAGGAACTAACACAATATCTAACACATAAATACATACAAGTTTCATGTCACAATTGTTTGTACATTTTGTATCTTTATGTTTGACAGCATGATACTATGTTTTTGGGTGACAGACACGCAGTGGAAACTGCAAGGAGTGAATTGGCATCTCTACAAGTCAAACATGACAAACTCAGAGCACAGGTAATTTAAATGATAGACAAATGTCAGAAAATTTTGAATTATGTAATTTGGTAATTAATTTGATGGGAGATAACTCAGTTCCAAACCACCACAAAAGTCTGAAACTGAGTCATGTGTATGGGCCTCAGAGACTCTTATTAATAGCTACATGTATTTTGCAATTCAGAGCCAAACTCTCAAGTAATCCTAAAATCTTATTCAAAGTTGTTTATCATCATCTGTGTCAGTCTTTCAGAAGTGGTCAAATATCTTGAAAACGAATCCTTACCCAAACCATACATTTCCTTATAATTGTCCCCTTTGTCAAGGAAAGTTCATTTATGCATAACAGAAATCCATGATCCCTAACCAGCTATCAGAAGTGGTAAAGATTTCTTGAAAACCATTGCAATCCCAACACCAAACCATTAATTTTCTTGTTATCTCTTCTGAATCCAAGACTCCACTCCAATAAACTGTTCTGATCAGTTGTCTATTATTGTCATTTGAGCTCAAATGAGCATTATGGCCCCTTGGTTCCTTGTCAGTTTATATGATATTGTAGTCAGTATATATGTCAAAATAATTTGTTTTAATTTTAGATGCAAGAGATGGAAGCACAACTTGAAGTCAAAGACATTAAAATCAGAGAGTACAAAACAATGTATGAAACTAGTAAAGAAAGTGAATCACGGATGTCTGCCATGTTGGAATCACATCGGCTTCAAATAATGGAACTGGAGGGCAAAGCTGGATCGTATGAAACTGCTGTTGGTCGCAGTGAATTTACTGTGTCAGCTTTGCAACAACAGAGCAGAGAAAGTCAGAATAAAGTTGTTGAACTAGAATCAAGAATAAGGTGAATTTGTACTTTATGGCTGATATATGTGACCTACCTTTAGAAATCAAAGTACTGAAAATACTGAAATGAGGTGACAAATGATACATCTTTGTTTATTTAATGCCTGTTAGATCCAAGTGAGTTTAGCACATTCTTGAATACACAGAAAAATGATGTAAACAAAACAACATATGGCACATATGAATTTCATATGTATATTGTAGGAATACCTAAATTGTATATATGTATTATACATCACTGCTTTATCTTCTGTACAATTATTCATAAAATGCAATCGATAAACTAAGTGATTTTTTATTTTGCAAAGATCCGTCATTAAAAGAAAATGTAATGCATTCTCCTATGAACTCTTGTTTGTGCGAAATTGATTGAAAGTAGGCTCCTAAAAATTAAAAGATCACACATTTTCAACCTGAGTTTGCAGTTTAACACAGGTTTATCTCGTATCAGATTTAAGTAGATTAAAGTTCTCATCCATGTTCAGGTGAGAGAAAGTTTGTAGCATTTACTATGTTCAAGAAATCTGATAAATTGAAAATTGTAGTTGTTAGGCAATCCACCATCTAGAATTTGGTCCATAAATAAACAGATGACATATTACATCACCTGGCAAAAAGACCTTTTGAAAAACAAAAGAAAAATGTTGTATTTGAATTACTATAAGACCATAATATTATATGGTTACTTCCAAATCTTTAAAATTATCTCCAGATATTGCGTACTATAACAGATACTGTAACTTAAGAATTATTTGTGCATTATCTTTAAAGTTTATAGCTTTGATGATTCAAAACATGTAAACATGGGGCATTTATTTTTTATTTTTTTATGTGGCAGGCACATGTTTATTTGTCTTTTTATCACCCTCCCCACCCCACAAAATAAAGAAACTATTCAGACAATGACATACACTTTCAAAATGAGTAATTATAGGGAAGATATTTTTTAATTTTCATGGAATAGGGATAAACTCATGGAATCAAGCTTCAAAAATTGAATCACATATAAAAAAAAAAATGGAAAGTGACAGAATTGCACAAGATTTACATTTTTCGTATGTGAAAACTATACAATTTCCCCTAAAAGTCCAAATAATATATGTGTATCAATTTATCATTGTAATACATGGTAAATTCAACAAAAACTGTATGTATCCGTATTTCTTTTTCATAAATGTAGTTATCATAGAAGGTGAAAGTATTTGAATAGTTCTGGTGATTTGGGTAAATTAACTTGAACCATTCTTTGTGTTGTGAGCTAAACCTGCCAGCTCAAGTCATAGAATAGAAACAAAAGTAAAACACAGTGATAATAGCTTACAAATGAATAATGAAAATACGAAACTATAACAATACAGAATGGCATGTGAAGCAAGCTAATTGAAAAAGAAAGTATCTGAAGTAAATACAAATGTTTCGGCCCAAAAACAGACTATGATAATATAGTGAGGATTTCTATGAAGACCGTAAAGTAATTTTGTGCACCTGGATTACTGACTCTGTTGGAGTATTCACGATTAATTATCAGTTTGATTAAAGAATTATTGCTTTTCATTGAATGTTTTTGCTGTCCCTGATGTTTATTAATGATTTCTTACTTAAAAATGGATAATACACACAAATCATGGAAAAAAACAGAATTGACTTAATGCAAAAATGGAATAACCAAATTAAATTGAAAAAAAAAATGGAAAATCATCTTCCCTATAATTACAAGAGATTTTTTTTAATTTTTAAATTTGTCCTCTGTGAATTTTTCACCTACATGGAAACATGAGCTGTCAATTCAGTGACATTAATTTTTACCTAGGCTATGGACATTTGATCTATGATAAATATGGGAGGTTGGTTCATATTTCGATCAATAGAAATCTTAACATGATAAGATTGCATATACATACAATATATATATAGCTGTATATGTCTTTTGTTTGATTTTGATTTAGTATATTCTTTCTGACTATTAATAATAATGTTCCATGCTAATATTTTTTTTCTAATTGCAGAAATTTTCATGAGGATCGAGAAAAATTGGAAACAGAATTACGTATGATGGAGAGGAAACATGGAGAAATGATAACACAGTTGTCAGGAATCCTTAGAATTGATGACTGTGTTCACCACAGCTTGAGTGCAGATGATATTGTCCTACAGGTAAATAAAAGAAGAAGAAATCAATTTGTTTCATATATTACCGTACAATTGATCTATTGCCAATGCCAGACATGGCACCTTTTGGCAAACTTTTCCATTAATTATGATGTCACAATTAAATCGTCTGTCAAAAGTTTGTGTGATTATGATGTCAAAAAGCACATGGAGAGCCAAGTGTCAGACATTTGGCAATAAGTAAATTATTGCATCTTAGTTCTCCCAAACAGGACAGACATTTTTATAACTAAATTTTTATATTGTAATTTCACTATACATTTCTCTTTAAAATTATGGAGTGTTTCTTATTTCAGTGCCCTGAAATAATTATGTATTTAAACAAAACAAAACCTGTACCTACCAGCAGGCAGCTGACTTGTGGCACATAAGTCCAATAATTACTTAAAAGTGGTTTAAAACATGGTCATTTGGTCCCAGAATTATTTTTATTTGAACTTTTTAAGGGAAATAACTATCTAAAAAGCGTCAAAAGGTTTTTTTTATTACTTACTTGATAGTATGTGATGCAAATTCAGAAATATTGTTGTTATTAGATATTTTTCTATTTCATTAATTATTATCCCTATTCATATAAAAAATACCATTGGTAATATTTAGTTGGATCTATCATATATATATTATAATATGTGATGTCTGTTATTTAATTATTTATGTAATTTTACCAGTACCTTGGATATGAAACTGGAAAAAGATTTTTGATACCACCATTAAAATGAAAATGAAAATATTACACACACTTCTTAAACATTTCTTAAAGAAACTAATATAACGACCTAAATTAGCAGACAGCATCGTGTTCTTACCTTTTACAATTTACAACTTCTTAAGTTCTTAAAGTAAAATTTCAATTGATGGTGGGAATTAGCTCTTTCCTAAAATAAATAAAAATCTCAGTGGCAAACTTCTGCAACCTTCACCAACTGCTCTAGAATGTCAGCTGAAAAAATCAAACAAGCCCTTGAAAGTCGCATTTTATATATTTGATTTTTTTTTTCAATTTAAATATTACCTTCTTCCTTTACAGATTACAGATGTCGTACAGGAAAATGCTCTGTTGAGAGGTAAAATAGTGACTCTTAATGAAACCCTAAACAGCACTGAGTTAGAGAGCAAGGCAAGTCGAGAAACTATAATGAGACTTGTTTCAGAGGTCGGCAAAGAACAGAAAGTTGCTACAAGATATACATCTGAGCTCGACAATCTTAGGATGGTAAATGTGTTGAAATATTTATATACTACTTTTGGTACCATAATAATAGCCTGATGAAACATGTTACAGTTGAAAGGTCCAGTTCCGGCCCTTAGATATACAACGAAGAATTAACTTCATTTAAAAAATGTTGAAGGTTTTTTTTTTAAAATAGTGCAAGGTTTAAAAATTATTTGTGCCATGCCTCTGAATTCTTTGCCCATAAGTTTTTTTAAAGTTGTATGATAAAATAACCAATACCCACGTATCCATATTTTTGGATAGAAAAATAAAATCCCTCCTAATGATACAGATGTGTGTTTAACATACTGCAGGAGTCAACAATCATGAAAATTTCCACTTGTCCTGCAGGACAAGTTGTATTTAAATCTAACTTGTCTGAATGTAAAAATGACATATGTCCAGATATCAGTTGGAAGATGATTAACTGATAACATACTAATTGTCAGATCTAATGCTGATCAAAGGTCAAAAAGGCAAATTCATGGAGTCCTTGACATTTGCCCTTCTTTGGCATGCCATTTTACGATTGCAACACTTGTAGTATCATTGAAAGGTACACTACTGTGATATATAAGTAAATCATTACATTGTTACACCCACACTAATTAAATACATTAATCAACAAGGCTAATTAAAAAAATTAATATTTCCCCCTGGGACATAATGTATGGATGTATAAAATGACAAAAACACTTATCTTACTAACATATATGTCTGAAACAAACATGGTGAGCCTTGGTGAAGAAATGAAAGCGATATTGTTAATTAAGACAATTAAAAGAAACAAACAAATGGGAATAACTCTATAAAAATAAGGATTACAGGAATGCAATTTCTGTATGTGACACTCCTTCTCCTTCATGTTCTTAAGATATGTATTTGCACCAAATATGGGAAGCCTAGGTGAAGAAATAACTTGGATATGACCTAGACAATAAAGAAACAAAGGGAAATAATTCTGAAAAAAATAAGGGTGGTAAGAGTGCATTTTTTGTTTGTGATGAACATACACTACATTTATTCTGTTCCAAATATTGGGGGTGAAGAAGTGGCATCTGTTGTCTCCCTTTTATTGTAAAAATTAATCATGTGTTGTTGAAATGGATTACAAAAAATGAGTTTGGACTGAACTAATTATCCAATGTAGTAGTTGTTAAATAATTAAAATTGCAACTGAAAGTGTAATTGATTCCAATTGTGCTGTACAAGGATTTTAAACAGTCTTGTAAACTTATTTTCCTTACTACAGGAGAGAGACAATTTTCTGTCAGACAGGAGATCTATGGAAAGAGAATTAGATCTGATGAAGGAGAGATTAATTGCTAGTCAGAAAGCATTAGATGCTGCTCGTGGGGAGATAGACCTTAAACATTCCAGATATTCATCCATGGAAAGAGAATACAGAACAAGTGCTGATGATATAAGGAATGTACAGACACAAGCCCATCTATTTAAAGAACAGATAGCATCATTGTTGACTACCTATGAAGTAGGCTGTGAACTTTCAGAAGAATCTATTAAGAGGGCAATCACAATCATGCAACAGGATAACAAGGACTTCGCAAAGGTACTTCAAAATAATTTATTTCTCTACCTCAATATAATTTTTGTCCCAATTCCATCAAATACAAGTAATATCCTTCTGGTCATTGTTTTAACAGGGGAAAAGCTCTTTGTGTAAGTACAGTTAAATGGTCTTATGTATTTGACTAAAAATTAGATTGATCATACATGAAAGAAAATTGATTTGTTCATTTTATTGTTGTTTGTCAGTTTCACCAAAAGTTCAAAGTGACAAATTACCACAGACAGTTTGCCAACAATTTTGACTTGTGCCACTAATGGCGGTTAAAGAAGTCTTTCGAAATAACCAGAACATGGAAATGATACTGGGCTGATTCTGCATGTTGGCCAACTCTCTAAGCCATTAAGAGCATTTGAGGGATAATTGTTTTAACAGCCATGTAAATATTATCCATTGTATTTTTTGTTTGTGTGTGACTACGAATGTAAACAAAGTGGTCAGAAATTACATTTTCAGATTCAGATTTTTTTGTAGACATTGTGTCTCATATCTTATTGAGTTCTAGAGTCTATAGTTTAATAACCATTTGTGTTGTCTCATGCTTGAGAATTCATCTTGCAATTAGTGGATTTAAAGTTCAATTTTTTGTCAGACTTTTTTGACACAAGTTGTGATTGCTCCTTTGTCTATTAGCCATATAAATTGTAGTAATGATATAATAAAAAGAAGAAAAAGAATACTGTTGAATGTAAAACGTTTTCATTAACATTTTATTAAAACCTGAATCAAAAGGGAGGATTGGATACACACGCAATAGTAGCTCCTGACCAAACGTAATCATAGGTAAACATGTTTGAATTTTGTACATAAAAATCATTTCAGAAATGTGAATCTATGGAAGATAGGATCAAAACACTGACAGAGGAGTTAGAGAATCAATTTGAACTACACAAAACAGCATCACACAGGGCGAGAAAGTTAGAATCTGAAATTGTAGAACTACAAGAAAAACTACGCATAGCTGAAGGTGAATTGTCAGCAGGGGATGTACTCAGGGATGAATTTAGATGTGACAAAGAAAAGGTATGTAGGGGTAGATATTTTTTGCATGTATTAAGGGATGAACTTAGATGTGACAAAGAGGAGGGATGTATCAGTAGATATATTTAGCATGTACTCAGAAGTGAATTAAGATGTGACAAAGAGAGGGTAAGTATCAGTAGATATATAGGGGGTGTACTCAGAAGTGAATTAAGATTTTACAAAGAGAGGGTATGTATCAGTAGGGGATATACTCAGAGGTAAATTAATATTTAACAAAGAGAACATATATATCACTTGTATCAGAAGACATATTGAGGATGTACTAAGGAGTGAATATACATGTGACAAAGAGAGGATATGTATCAGTAGATATATTGGGGATGTTCTCAGGAGGGAATTTAGATGTGACAGAGAGAGGATATGTATCAGTAGATATATTGAGGGTGTACTCAGGAGGGAATTTAGATGTGACAAAGGGAAGGTATGAATCAGTAGATATATTGAGGATGTTAGAATTTAGATGTGACAAAGGGAAGGTATGAATCAGTAGATATATTGAGGATGTACTCAGGACTGAATTTAGATGTGACAAAGGGAAGGTATGTATCAGTAGATATATTGAGGATGTACTCAGGATGAATTATTGACATTGAGGATGTATCAGTGGATTCAGGAGGGACTGAATTTAGATGTGACAAAGGGAAGTTATGTATCAGTGGACATATTGAGTGTTCTCAGAAGTAATTTATTGAGGGATTTAGATGTGACTCAGGAAGGTATGAATTAGAGATATTGAGGATGTACTACTCAGGACATTGGTGAGAGGAATCAGTATGAGGATATCAGGATGGATTATATGTGACATTGGGTGTACAGTGGACAAGAGGATGTACTCAGGAGGGAATTTAGATGTGACAAAGGGAAGGTATGAATCAGTAGATATATTGAGGATGTACTCAGGACTGAATTTTAGATGTGACAAACGGAGGTATGTATCAGTGGATATATTGAGGGTGTACTCAGGACTGAATTTAGATGTGACAAAGGGAAGTTATGTATCAGTGGACATATTGAGGATGTTCTCAGAAGTGAATTTAGATTAAGAGGGAATTTAGATGTGACAAAAGGAAGGTATGAATCAGTAGATATATTGAGGATGTACTCAGGACATTGGGGAGGTATTCAGTGGCTAGATTGTGACAAAGGAGGGAAGGTAGATCTGACAAAAGGAAGGTAGATATAGATATATGAGGATGTACTCAGGACTGAATTATGTGACAAACGATATGTGTGGACATTGAGGGAGGATTTAGATGTGACAAAGGGAAGGTATGAATCAGTAGATATATTGAGGATGTACTCAGGACTGAATTAAGATGTGACAAAAGGAAGGTATGAATCAGTAGATATATTGAGGGTGTACTCAGGAGGGAATTTAGATGTGACAAACGGAAGGTATGAATCAGTAGATATATTGAGGATGTACTCAGGAGGGAATTTAGATGTGACAAAGGGAAGGTATGAATCAGTAGATATATTGAGGATGTACTCAGGACTGAATTTAGATGTGACAAACGGAAGGTATGTATCAGTGGATATATTGAGGGTGTACTCAGGACTGAATTTAGATGTGACAAAGGGAAGTTATGTATCAGTGGACATATTGAGGATGTTCTCAGAAGTGAATTTAGATTAAGAGGGAATTATGTACAAAGGGAAGGTATGAATCATATTATTGAGGATGTACTCAGAGGGAATGTAGATGTCAAAGAAGGTTATGAATCAGTAGATATTTGAGATGTAAGAGGACTGGGAATTGGGAAGGTATGATGTGGACAATTAAGGAAGTACTCAGGAGGGAAATGAAGATCAGTAGGTATGAATCAGTATATATATTGAGGATGTACTCAGGACTGAATTAAGATGTGACATTGGGGAGGTATGTATCAGTGGATATATTGAGGGTGTACTCATGACTGAATTTAGATGTGACAAAGGGAAGTTATGTATCAGTGGACATATTGAGGATGTTCTCAGAAGTGAATTTAGATTAAGATCTTTAGACACAAGGAAGGTATGAATCAGTAGATAATAGATATATGTACTCAGGAGGGAATGATGTGACACAAACAGGTATGAATCAGTAGATATTTATGATGTGAATTAACGGGGGAGGTATGTATCAGTGGCTATCATTGAGGATATATTGAGGGGAATTTAGTACAAAATGATGAATTTAGATTGTGTACTCAGGACTGAATTTAAGGGAAGGAAGGTATGTATCAGTGGATAAATTGAGGGTGTAGATGATATTGAGGGTATGATGTAGATATATCAGGACTGAATTTTGATGTGACAAAAGGAAGGTATGAATCAGTAGATATTGATTGGAGGGTTTAGATGTGACTCAGGATATATTATGGATGTTCAGGAGAATTTAGATGACAAAGGGAAGGTATGAATCAGTAAATATATATGAGGAATGTACTCAGTAATTAAGATGTGACATTATGTATGTATGTATATATTGAGGGGTGTACAGATGTGACAAAGGGAGGTATCAGTGGACATTTAGATGTTCTCAGAAGTGAATTTAGATTAAAGGGAATTTAGATATGACAAAGGGAGTATGAATCAGTAGATATTGAGGATGTACTCAGGAGGGAATGTAACTCAGGGAAGGTATGAATCAGTAGATATATTGAGAATGTAAGATGAATTAAGATGTGACATTGGGAAGGTATGTATCAGTATATTAAGGATATCAGGAGGGAATTTATATTGACAAAAGGAAGGTATGAATCAGTACTATTGAGGATGTACTGAATTTAAGAGACATTGGGGACATGTAAGGGAAGTATTGATGTATCACATGACAATTGGTGACAAAGGGAAGTATTGTGGACATATTGAGGATGTTCTCAGAAGTGAATTTAGATTAAGAGGGAATTTAGATGTGACAATGGGAAGGTATGAATCAGTAGATATATTGAGGATGTACTCAGGAGGGAATTTAGATGTAACAAAGGGAAGGATATGAGGATGTACTGAGGACTGAATTAAGATGTGACATTGGGGAGGTATGTATCAGTGGACATATTAACGATGTACTCAGGAGGGACTTTAGATTGAAGATGTATGAATCAGTAGATATATTGAGGTACTCAGGTAATGTATCAGGTATGGACATATTGAGGGTGTACTCAGGACTGAATTTAGATGTCTGGGAAGGTAAATCAGGAAGATATATTGAGGATGTACTCAGGACTAGATACAAACGGATTGAGGATATGTATGTTACTCAGGAGGACTTAGATTAAAACCAGATGAATCAGTAGACATTGAGGATGGGAGGTAGATGTACAAAGGGAGTATGAATCAGTATATATTGAGGGATGTACTCAGGACTGACTTAAGATGTGACATTGGGGAGGTAGATGTGACAAATTGAGGATGTACTCAGGAGGGAATTTATGTATCAGGGAAGGTATGAATCAGTATATATTGAGGATGTTCTCAGAATTAAGTGTGAATTGGGAAGGTTGTAGACATTTAAGGATGTACTCAGGAGGGATTTAGACAAAAGATGAATGTAGACATATTGGGGAAGACTGAATTAAGATGTGACATTGAGGTATGTATCAGTATATATTGATATGACTGAATTTAGATGTGTTATGTATCAGTGGACATATTGAGGATGTTCTCAGATTTAGACAAGAGGGAAGGTAAAGGGAAGGTCAGTAGAGATATATTGAGGATGTACTGGAGGGGAATACTCAAAGGAAGGTGAATTAGATATAGGATGTACTCAGGACTGAATTAAGATGTGACATTGGGGAGGTATGTATCAGTGGACATATTGAGGATGTACTCAGGAGGGAATTTAGATGTGACAAAAGGAAGGTATGAATATGATATATCAGGTTGTACTCAGGATAATTTAGAAGTGAGGAAGGTATGTATCAGTGGATATATTGAGGGTGTACTCAGGACTGAATTTAGATGTGACAAAGGGAAGGTATAAGTGACAAACGGACTGAAGGTATGTACAAACAAGGTATGAATCAGGATATATTGAGGGTGTACTCAGGACTGAATTTAGATGTGACAAAGGGAAGGTATATATTGAATACTCAGTAGGGAATATATGTGACAAAGGGATGTACTCAGGACTGAATTAAGATGTGTGCGGAGGTATGAATCGTAGATATATTGAGGTATCAGAATCAGTAGACAATACGGAGGTATGAATGTAGATATATTGAGGATGTACTCAGGAGGGAATTTAGATGTGACAAACGGTATGAAGGATATATTGAGGATGTACAGTACTGAATTAAGATGTGTGGATATATCAGGAGGGATGTAATTTTAGATGTGACAAAGGGAAGGTATGAATCAGTAGATATATTGAGGATGTTTAGAAGTGACAAACAAGGTATGTACTGAATATATTGATGTACTCAGGACATTGCGGAGGTATGAATCAGTAGATATATTGAGGATGTACTCAGGAGGGGAATTAAGATGTGAGGAAGGTATGAATCAGTTAGATGTGACAGGAACAATGGGAAGGTATGAATCAGTAGATATATTGAGGATGGAGGGAATTTAGATGTGACAGGGAAGGTATGGTAGATATATTGAATTACTCAGATGAATTAAGATGTGACAAAGGGAAGGTGGACATATTGAGGATCAGGAGTAATTTAGATGTGATAAAAGGAAGGTATGAATCAGGATGTTGTACTCAGGACTGAATTAAGATGTGACAAAACGGGGGTATGTAGTGGATATATTGAGGGTGTATGTAATCAGATGTGACAAATATTAGAGGGATGTACTCAGGAGGGAATTTAGATGTGACAAAGGGAAGGTATGAATCAGTAGATATATTGAGGGTGTACTCAGTTTACAAACAAGGACTGATATTTGTGGATAGAGGAGGGAATTTAGAAGTGACAAACGGAAGGTATGTATCAGTGGATATATTGAGGATTGAGGGTGTTAAGATGTGACTTGCGGAGGATGAATCTGAATATTGAGGATTACTAGGATGAATGTGACAAAGGGAAGGTATGAATCAGTAGATATATTGAGGATGTGTTTAGATGTCAAAGGAGGGATGATTCAGTAGATATATGTGACTCAGGACTGAATTAAGATGTGACATTGGGGAGGTATGTATCAGTGGACATATTGAGGATGTACTCAGGAGGGAATTTAGATGTGACAAAAGGAAGGTATGAATCAGTAGATATATTGAGGTTGTACTCAGGACTGAAAGTGACATTTGTAGTGGATGTGACAGGACTGAATTTAGGAAAAGTATGAATCAGTAGATATATTGAGATGTACTAGGAGGGGAATTGAGGATGGTACTCAGTAGAGAGGGTGTACTCAGGAGGGAATTTAGATGTGACAGAGAGGTATGAATCAGTAGATATGTAGGATGTACTCAGTAGGGATATATTGTGAGGAGAAGGTATGTATCAGGACAGAATTTTTTTAAAGATGTGACAAAGAGTGACTTGCACTATCATAAAATCTTATTGAATGGTAAAGGTGTGTAAACATTATAAACACTATAAATAACACTGAACACACAAAATCCAGGAGTAGAGAATTCCTTTCATAGCCATGGATAGGATAGAATCACCAAAGATGCTCCAAAGGAGTTATACTCATGGATGATTTCTTTACTGCAAAACTTTGTTACATCTCATCACCATTTCTTAAACTCTCAAAATTGTGCATTTTACACTTTTATTGGTTGAACAGTTCATACCTACAAGAGGTTACAGACATGTGACCCTGTGGTGCTTTTGGTTATCGATTTCCCATGACACTGCCAAAAAAAGGATCAGATGAGAGATTGGTTTTGAGTCAGATTGTAAATATACAATGACATATAATAATTTGTCTATATTTGTAGGTAATATCTAAAGGCTATGTCAAACTGTTAACCATATTCAGTAACTGTATTCCCCATTATTTCTGCCATTGTTTTAACATACACTCAGCAATCAAAGCTTGTTTAAATAGCTGACACGAAAACTTGGGTCCAAAGTCACCAAATTTACTCAAACTCAAGCTCAAATTTTTATTTTATTATTTTGACTATACTGTGTGTTTTGTAAAAGATCCGATTGTGACTCAATTAGAAACACATTATTGTTTTTTTCCACTCATAAAAAAATTGGATAAAATTCATTATTTTCTCTTAGAAATTTTCCATACAACACTAATTATTGATTTTATCTTTCTTAACAGTATCTGAGATCTCTACAGAGGCTGGGAGAAAAAATGAAAATGGATCGTATAACTATTGATCTGGGGTTTGATATGACTTTAGATGCTCTGGAATCTCGTGCTGAACAATTGGTCAAACTTGAGCAAGGTGCACTGGCTGACAAAACAACACATGTTTATAACCTCCAGCGAAAAGTCAAATCCCTCAAGGACCAGTTGGAAAGTAAAGATCTCCATATTGACCTGATGCGCAAGAAAATGACAGGTTTAGAAGAAAAGATGTTAGGAAAATCTGTAATTGAACGAGAAAGAGACAGTGAAAGTTTCCGTGTCAGAAAACTTGAAAAAGTTGTTGAAAAGTATAAAGTCCAGCTTCATGATGCTAAACATGAGATCACTAATTTGAAGGCACAGTTGCTGGGATCAAGTGATTTGAAGGTGAGTAGAGAGGAGGTAGGCCTACATATTAGAAAAGGTTCCTAAAGATAAGGAGTTATGTGACATTTTAATGGCATTTGTCTGATATTATTTTAATGTTGCCCACGGAAAGTTGGGAAGGAAAAGCTGAAAATATCAGCAATTATTTATCTAATGATAATTTGATTAAACTTTAGTGAGATCTTTAGTGAGATCTTTTGGAAATTGTTTAGTTTGATTGGGACTTATTTCACCTTTGCCATTTGAAATCTACTGAAATTTTCAAATTCTTCAGCTTAAATATTTCCCCAGTACAACCTATTACTATATTGTCTTGGTAGACTTTGTACCTTAACTAGTCAGTTAAGTCTTGTCTTTCTTTCTCCAGCTGAGAACTCTTGAGCAGAGAAAAGAAATAGATGAACTTGTTGCACAGGTAGAAGAACTTGAGGATCTGAGGAAACGTCAGTCTAGTAAAATCAAACATATGAAGGGAGAACTTGAATGTACAATGAATGAAACAAAAGAGAATAGAGCTGTCTCTAGTAATGCTGTGCAAGCTTTGTCCAGTGAACTACGAACAAGCAAAAATGCTCTTAATGCAATTCAGAACCGTGAAAAACAGGTAAAATCTGCTTTTTTCTTAAAAGTTTAAGGTCTTCATGATACTAACACATTTATTTGATTGGAAGTTTTGGAGTGTTTTCTGCATTGAAACAATGAAATGCCGAAATAGTCTGTCAAAATAATTGAAGGAATCTATAAAAAACGCTTGTTTTTAGTATCAGATCTTTTTCATATCTATATGGCCATGTAAAAAAAATATTCTGGTTCTAAGACAATTAGCCTTCCAAAATGGGCAGAGTAGGTAGGTAGGTTGGTATTCTATTTTTATTTTTTATGTCCAAATTATTGTTTATAAACCTTGAAGGCAAGAAAATAGGAAGACTTTATGTAACAAAAAATGCCTTTTATTGAGACCTTCAATAAATTGCAACAAAAAGTTGTGTGATTGTCATGTTCACTTGGTTTTAAAACCAACAAAAACATAAAATAGCTAAAAGATTATATATTTATCAAATTATAAAAATGTTTTGAAACTACAAGGGAATTAATTTTAAATGCATCATTATAGTTATCATTATTATTACTATTTTACAAAGCTTTACAAAATGTAACTACCATGTGTCTAAAAATCAATGCAAATTCCAAAAGTTTCATATTTAAAAAGAATAGCTATCCATTTTTATGTATTTCTGACTAATTTTACTTTTATCATTCACCTACATTTAATTCAGATTTTAAAGCTTTTATACACTATATAGTATTACATGTATCATCATTTTAACACATCTGGAATTCAGTTCCATTCGGTATTGGCTCTTTTATTTAAAACCCATGGTTATGAGGTAAAGATTTACATGTTGTCAATAAAATGATTATTTCAGTTTCAAATTGGGTTTTAGAAATACATTTTGAACTACAAATAGAAGGAAATTGATCATTTTCAAAACTTTAGCCTTTTGAAATGACTGACATTTTTACTTGCCACGTGGCAGTGATTTTTTTTATGAAATGTGAATAAAATGGTTTCATTGACGATTTCTTTTTGTGCATGGTTGGTGTCTGAGAACCAGAAGTATTTTTTTTACTTTACCTATTAAGTTTGTCAGAATATTTTATTATCAAAGAAATTTTTCAGGTTGATTCCATTTTCATTAGCTACACAGAAATTTGAAGGCTTATTCTAATTTGTGTCTGTTTTTATATTAATTAGAATTTACTTTTAGTTAACGGTTATCCTTCTCTTTTTTAGCTTCTGGACTTCCGAAATGTTGTAGCTCGAATGTTAGGTTTGGACATGAACACACTTGCTGTTCCTGATTATGAAATCATCTCTCGTCTAGAAAAACTAATTCAGGCACATCACAGTCACGCGTTCACCACAATGAGCATGGAAGAGGCCCTGGCTGACATGGAGGATGGTTTCTTTAAGGGTGCTGAAGACTACCAAAGAACAATAGGAACCTCTGACAGCAATGCCATTAGACGAGCTCGGGAAAGGGTAAAAAGAAAAGCAGCAAGAGCCAGGGCTCGTTCGGCATCACCAACTAGGAGAGATCCAAGAAGTTATTAAGATATTGCCTAGGTATAAGTTATAAGTAATATCATGACGGGATCGAGTCTTATGGGCAGCTCATGCTGATGTGTAATGACAAAGAAAATAAATCTGATTCTGCTTTTGAAGAAAGATGTAGGCTTGTAGTATTTCCGTTTTTAAAAATATCTTAAGTACTTAATAAGAGGTAATATTTGTCTGTTACGTTTAGTAATTAAGGAGACTATTCTAAGTCAGTATATACCCAACAGCTTTAATTAACATAGAAAAAAACAAATAACAGGATTCTTCTCTTTATTTTATTATTTAATTGTCATGGAAACATAGTTATTTATATTTTAACTAGTTTATAGTTTACTTTTATGTCATAATCAAGATATGACAACTTTCAATTTAACAAAACAATGAATATGTACATCTCACCACTGGTTAATATCAGTAAATTTTTATCATGATTATGTATCAGGAAGACACCTTGTCTAGCTCACCTCTCAATTGAGGGGTGGGGCTTATGCTATCAGCCGGGCATCAATGTCTGGTTTAGGAGATTGATCGAGGTCAGGTTAATTTGGGGATTTGTAATATGTTGGTGTGAGGTATTTGTAATATTTGATTAATATATAAATGTGATCATGACTTATCCTGTTATTAAAGAGAAATTTATGTGTAATCTTGGGGAGATACTAGGTTTTTTAGATTGATGAACCTTTGAGAGCAAGATGAATTGTAATGGAAGGCAGACAGTTTTTAACACCTTAAGGATATCAAACCTGCCAATGATTGAGAGTGGTAAAAGAAATAAAACAAAATAAAAATCACA
Source organism: Atrina japonica (assembly GCA_030159075.1). Classification (NCBI taxonomy): domain Eukaryota; kingdom Metazoa; phylum Mollusca; class Bivalvia; order Pterioida; family Pinnidae; genus Atrina; species Atrina japonica. Next base: position 40,887 of record BROG01000670.1, read on the forward strand.
TGTTTAAAATAATTAAAAGCTCATTTTTGATGGTGTTCAGTATTTGAATGTGAAAACTTTTGTTCTCATCATGTCTACTGAATGATCAGGATTAGATATATCTTAGTTAAGTACTAACTGTTTTAAATCCTTGTTTTGGATTTGTTAATGAACAGCCTCTTAGTAAATAGAAATTTATCAAACAAAGTATATTAAAGTGTGTATATATATATATATATATATATATATATATATATATATATATATATATATATATATAGTCAAACCTTTTTATTGCCGAAGTTGTCTAAACCAAGCAAACAAATTGAGATAAACGGGTCTTCGAGTTAAAAGATCTGTCACTAAATACAATCCTGATTCCTCTCGTGAGCATTTCGGTAATTGCCAGAGTACTTGTAGGCCTATATGTATATTGTTTTTCTCTTATGTCTCTTATTGTTAGTATATGTGCAAGCTGACAGCTACAAAATCATGTGTTTTGTCAAACAATATTAAAAGCAAATAAAAAGGAATCAATTATGTTTGTGTATTTATTTTTTAATACACAACGGTATATAACTCACATTTTAATAGAAACAACCCATAATGTTGACACTACACATTTAAGAACGGAAAGTCTAAAAATGAATTAGAGAAAGTAAAATTAGCTATATTAGCAATTAGCTATTTAAGATTGGAGAAAATTTTTTCATTGTATGTACTAAAAACGAAACAGAAAACAACTCTGTTCATATAATCACAATGATTAAATGACGATGTACTAAAAATTACCTTTGAGATAACTGGTCACTTTTGCTTTGAAATTTAACATCGGGATCCTGTGTTAATATCGACATTAGTGGTTTTTTTTACTTTACTGGTCTCGAGATTTCAGGTCATTTTTTAGTAAGACATAGAAGGCACTTGATCTCAAGATAACAACTAGGGTAAATCGAGATTACCAGTCTTGACATAATGAGTTTGACTGTGTGTTTGTATATATATATATATATATATATATATATATATATATATATATATATATATATATATATATATATATATATATATATATATATATATATATATAGATAGATAGATATATACACACACACAAAAGCAGTTTGTCTGTGATATGAAAGATGGATGATCATTTTAAAAATAAATGAGGCATTAGTGTGTTAATTGTTGAACATTTTAGAAGTTTGTAACTACCTTTTAGTTTTTTATGTGGTTTATACATGATAAATGAAAAAAAAATTGTTGTAAAGCCTTTGGATTGACTTATTTTCTTAGTATCATGTGAGGGACTGTGTATGGTACATTGGTATTGTACAAAGTATTTGTATTGGAGAATATATTCCAATACACTTTCAGTGTAAGTTATACATCATGTTACTCTGAATTCATATGAATTCACGTGGTTTTTTATATGAGGAATACACACACACACACACACACACACACACACACACACACATATATATATATATATATATATATATATATATATATATATATATAAAACTTTTTTTATATTAATTTGATGTATCGACTTGAATTAAAACCTCATGACATAATTTTTTGAATTTAATGTAGTTTTATGTGAAATTTACAGAAATTAAAAAGACAAAATTGGGTATTTATCTTTCTTGAACTACGGATTTCCAGTTATTACCTGTAGAAATGAAATTACTTGGAAATCTCAAAAGTGAATTGAAATGCTGAAATGAGTGTCTAATTCAAAGATCTTGAATTGGTCATATATATATATATATATATATATATATATATATATATCATATTCATACCGCTTTATATTTTAGATAATTTTTGATATAATTTTACAATCAGAACATCTAGAAAATTTACATACTATTATGACTATCAAAAAATATTAGAACTGTGCTTCACAGAATTTTTTGATTTTTTTGACATTTATTTAATGTTATGGACTAGTTTACATATTTATATTACTATATTTTTGTCGATTTACGAATGGTGGTTGTTTCTTTTATGTATATATATTTAGAACAACTGTGTCAAAATTTTCATGTACATAATGCATATAAATAATAGAGAATCTTAGGCAAGACTATTCTCTTCAATAAAGTATCCATTCTGAATCCTGTTTTTGTTAATATGCCACCTTCAATGATATTTCAGTTATATTGTCATTGTGGCGGGTTTGTTATTGATTGAAGTGTCATACAGATTATAAAATGAAGATTAAGCAACTTCTCTCATTGGTGCAGAGGTTCACTTTGGAAGAAGAATTATTGAGTCTAATTTCAAGAGATAACTATTCTTTCATCATCTTACAGGTTATTACGGACATGGCAAGTGAATCTTTCAGGTTATAATAGACATGACAAATGAATCATATAGGTTATTACATACATAACAAGTGAATCTTACAGGTTATTACAGACATGACAAGTGAATCATATATGTTATTACATACATGACAAGTGAATGTGACAGGTTATTATAGACATGACAAGTGAATCTTACAGATTATTACAGACATGACAAGTGAATCATATATGCTATTACATACATGACAAGTGAATGTGACAGGTTATTATAGACATGACAAGTGAATCTTACAGATAATTACAGACATGGAACTCGAATGTGATGCTTGATTATATTTCTCGCACATGGATTGCTTGAAATCCCATTTGTTTACATATACATGTATTTATCAGTTTGATTTATTTTAGTAACCGAATCACTCACCTTTCTTCACCCACTGTCCACAAACAAATATTTCGTTTTAAGCAATTTTGTGTAATTAATATTAAATTTTTACAATGTAAATTATCACCACGAAAATCTCCTTGACTTACCATGATTACAAACAATGTAGACGACATGTGTAGGGATACAAAGTGTTCTGGATCAGCAGTTGTGGATAGAATTTTGCTGTACTGGTAAAAAACGGATCTCATATGCGAGAATATTATGGACATAACAATTGAATTCACAGGTTATTGCATGAAAACTAAATCTTACAGGTGTTATTTTACGGACATAACAAGGACATTTTACAGGCGTTATTTTACGGACATAACAAGGACATTTTACAGATGTTATTTTACGGACATAACAAGGATATTTTCAGATGTTATTTTACAGACATAACAAGGACATTTTACAGGTGTTATTTTACGGACATAACAAGGACATTTTACAGGTGTTATTTTACGGACATAACAAGGACATTTTACAGGTGTTATTTTACGGACATAAGGACATTTTACAGGTGTTATTTTACGGACATAACAAGGACATTTTACAGGTGTTATTTTACGGACATAACAAGGACATTTTACAGGGTATATGGACACGACAAGTGCATTTTACAGATTATTAAGGTCATGACAAGTATATCATTTAAGTTATTACTGATATGGCAAGTGAATCATATGGGTTATTACAAGCATGACAAGTGAAGCATAAAGGCTATTACGGACATGACAAGTGAATCGTATTGGTTATTAAAGATATGACAACTGAGTCATATAGGCTTTTACAAACATGACAAGTGAATCATATATGTTGTTACGGACATAACAAGTGAATCATAGGTTATTGCATACATGACAAGTAAATGTTACAGGTTATTATTGACATGGCAAATGAATAATAAAGGTTATTACAGATATAAGAAGTGAATCTTATTTGGAAAATGAATCATATAGTTATTACGGACATGATAAGTAAATCATAGGTTATTACAGACATGACAAGTGAATTATATAGGTCATTACAGACATGGCAATTGTATGTTTTATTTTTTAATACATTTTTTTGTTTTACGCCATACTCAACAGTCTTTCAGTCATATAATGGCGTCCAGTTTTTATTGGTGGAGGAGAAATCCCGGTTACCTGGGTAAAGACCATCAACCTTCCGCAAGAAAACTGGCAAACTTTCCCACTTAATTTGAAATGACCCTAGCGGGATTCGAACCAGATGTGAGAGGCCGCAAATGAATGTTATAGACATGACCTGGATATTACAGTTTATTACATACATGACAAGTGGCTATTACTGGTTATTATGGACATGACAAATGAATCTGACATGCTATTACGGATATGACCAGTGAATCTTACATGTTATTACAGACATGGCAATTGAATCTTACAGGTTATTATAGACATGACAAGTTAATCTGGCAAGTTATAAAAGAAATGGTAAGTGAATCAGATAAGTCATTACAGACATGACAAGTGAATCTGATGGGCTATTGCAGACGTAGTAAGTGAATCTTATAGGTTATTAAGACTTGGCAAGTGAATGTTACACATGTTATTACAAATATGACAAATGAGTCTTACATGCAATTACATACATGACAAATGAATATTACAGGTTAATAATACATGAAAATTGGATCTTACAGGTTGTTCAAGTCATGGCGAGGGAATGTTATTACAGATATGACAAGTGAATCTTACATACTGTTGCGGACATGAGAAGTAAAACTTACTGGCTATCACAAATATGACAAGTGAATATTACATACTGTTGCGGACATGAGAAGTAAAACTTACTGGCTATCACAAATATGACAAGTGAATCTTACAGTTTATTACGGATATGACAAGTAAAGCTTGCAGATTATTACAGACATGGCAAGTGGATCTCAAAGGTTATTACGGACATAACAAGTGAATTAACAGGTTATAACATACATGACAAGTAAATCTTAGGTTATCATTCATACATGATAAGTGAATTTAACAGAATAGACATGGCAAGTAAATGTTATATGTTATTATAGACATAACAAGGACATTTTACAGGTTATGTGGACATGCCAAGTAAATTTCACAGATTATTACGGTCATGACAAGTGAATTTAACAGGTTATTACAGACATGACAAGTAAATCTTACAGGTTATTACTTACATGTATGGCATGAAATAGAATTTAACTGGTTAGACATGACGAGTAAATGTTATATGTTATTACAGACATGACGAGTTATTAACTGAGTTACTGCAACAATAAGTATTAAATGTTTGAAGCCTTGTGTGGTTGGTCAATCTTTGTAACCTTTCAACAGATATTATTTACACTCTATATAAAAACGTACCTTGTGTTTCTGGAATTCACTAAAAATTCCCCACGTTTTCCAACAGTTAACGAATCTGTGTTTGTTTAAATCCCTTCATATAGTCTATTGAAATGCCATTTAGACCGTGACATGTAATAGTAGTATACAACGAAAGTTGCAGTACAGCACGTATATGTGGAAAGTCCTGATAAAATTCAACGACATATTAGCGTCTCATTTATAATATTATGTTCTGAGGATATAATCGGATAAACGCTTCAATTCACGTAGCATAGAAAGGATATCATTAGAAGCATCACTTGAAACAAAATGGAAGGGAATCAAACATTTCTGATAGATAATTGGAATAAAGAATTAGCGGAAGTATTAATTCCAAATGATGTTATACTCTCCATGTACATTATCGCTGGTGTATTGGGAAATGGTTTAGTTATATTTGTGTACGGGTTCCGAATGAAAAGAAAGAAGGAAGATCGTTATTTCATCCCGTTTCTGGCGGTAACTGATTTGATAGCTTGTTCTGTTTGTTCGTCATTTGGAATCGCTCTGAATATGATGCAATCTAAATTTAAAAATAGAGAGTTGTGTAAAGCTTGGTGGTTCTTTAGTGCACTTACAACATATTTGTCAATATTAATGTTGTTAACAATAGCCGTGCAAAGATATCGAAAAATATGTCATCCGCTTGGGCCCCAATTGACATTGTTTTGGAAAAGATTTGCTATGGTGATAATATTTTGTATCTCTGTGGTATTGGCTGGTCCTACGACATTGTTTTATGGAACAGTTCCGTTTCCAAATGAAGACAATTCTTTGATTGGATTAAGATGTAGTAAGATAAAAGACGAAAACAAAGTCGGATCACTTGTGTATGGTATTGTTTTAGTTCTTTTTGTTCTGGCTGTAATCGTGTCTTTGATAACAATTTATACCCTTATCGGATGCACGATTCACAGGCACTTTAAAGAATGTGAATCTTACGAAATTAAGACACCACAGAGAGAAAGTAAAAAGAAAAAGAAAAAGTCACGTGCCCCGGAAATGTCAAGCAGCGGATCCAATTTCACAAGTGAAGATTCTTGCCACACCAATGCATCCAGTGATTGTGCCACCGGAATTCCTCAAACGCCCGATAAAGTCGATAAAGACAATCCACAGCAAGATTTTACAGACGACACTTCACCAGAAGAGAACGTGCGCAACAAAGTATCTGAAGATTGTATAAACATGAAAAGTGAAGTATCACAGAGCAAGTCTGTCAAAACTGGAGTACATGAGAAGTCAAGTGGTTTACATAACAAGACTAACAAGCGCATCATGCACAAATTTACATTGATATACATGCTGATTACCTTTATATTTTTGTTATCTGCTATTCCGAAGGTAATTTTACTCGTAATCGAGGGACTTAACCCGAAGTTTTGGGAAGAATTTTCCGATACAGAAAGGGCTGGTGTTTTATTTATTTATCGCATGTACATTATTAACAATATAGCGAATCCTATAATTTACGGGTTTCTTGATGCAGAGTTCAGGAGAGAGCTGAAAAAAATTTGTAGCCGGAACTGAACCATAAAGTTTTACTAAACACACACACACACACACACACACACACACACACACACACACACACACACACACACACACACACACACACACACACACACACACACACACACACACACACACACACACACACACATGCACATGCACACACACACATAAATCACACACACAAAACACACACACATACATGCACACAGACATACACACACGCACATACACACGCACACACACACAAAACACACACACACACAAAACACACACTTACATACACACACATACACACACGCACACACACACACACACACACACATAACACTATATAGGCCCTTTTTATCTTCCGCTTCTGGTGGTAAATGGTTTAAGAATAACTAGTTTTCTTTTGGTAATTTTCTTCATTATACAAGTAAACTTCCTCATTCTATACACAAGATCTATAATGCATGACGTGATATGCTCAAGCTGATAAATACAAACAAAACTTCACAATGACATTGGGCGAAAGGTGGGTTTTTAGGTATGCATTCACTAACAGTAGTTTGAAACTTGAACTAAAAATACACATTTTTATTCTTCAAAACTATAATTACAAGGGCGAGACAGAAATGAAATATGTCTAACTTCCGCTATATATTACACAATGATGAACTTTTGAGTTGCCTCGGTCGACATTGGTTTTCAGGTCAATATCATACCATATTCAGCCACTCAAAAGTCCATAACTGTTTTATTATATAAATATATAGATACGTGAACATGTATATGTATGTACAAATCCTACAATGTAAGTAACAATCAGAGTGATCCAAATGGTGTAAAAGGGAATTTCCATATTCTGTTTTTAGAAATGATATTCACTGGTTTTCCATAGAATATGTATTTTGAGATGTAAAATACCTTCTTATCTAATAAAAAATCGTTTATTTGTAATTCATATAATAACATTTATGTCAATGATTGTGTATGAATAATCACTGAACATAATTACCGTTAGACAGAAACGGGAGTATTGCACTTTTTCTCTAATAGATTATCAGTTTTATCAAAATCAAATTAGGTAGACATTCCACAACTTTTATTGTGTTATATGCTGTAATTTGACGTCTTGTAGTTAAAATTTATCTAGGCTCTTTCATTAGCATCTTGTATCATAATGTGTTTTCGACATTTCATTTATACAACAAAGAACGCATATACTATAACCTCTATATATCGCTGTATGAGGTTTGGGAACAGCCACTTTTTGGTAAAACCCTGGTAATTCAAAAAGTGCGTAATGATAATATAGCAGTTATCATCTTGAGAGACATATTTCTTATTTAAATGAAGTGATGGAACAAGTCGTATCTAACACAATTGAATGAAATATCTGAACACCATTGTTTATCATGCGCACTGACTTGTATCTGTGTTTAGAAATTGATGAACGGAACAACTGCTGATTTATTGGGCAATTGGCCTGTTTCGCATCTTCTGTATGATAATAGATTGATCAGTATATTTGACAGAATAGTGATATTAAAGCAAATTTTATCAGATAATTTGTACCAGAATTGGTATTGTAATATTGATAAATTTACTAGAGGTGAATTTGATATCTGTGTTAAGAAAGAATTTGGACATGAAAACTTTTCTTTATTTTTAAACTCTTAAAACTGAATAAAGTTTATTGCTTTACCGTATGTATACTTACATGCTCAAATTTTAAATTTCCTGTAAAGTAATTAAGTAACGCGATATGGCTGACCATTTTACCCGACGGGTACTTCGGTTAAGAGATCTGTTGCATTGCAATATATATTTTATACTATTTCAGTTCTTAGGTATTTATAAATATTATAAACATACTACCAAAGTTATAATGCTCAAGACGATATCGTTTTTGTCAATTAGACTTCATCAGTTGAGCTCCAATTTAAAAGTTATGTGTATTTTCTAAAGAGAAAGTGGTATTATACAAGGCCAAATAATATCTCTAAAAGTATAGCCGAAATCCGTCTAAGAGTAACCACCGTAAAATGACTATCTTAGCTTTAGAAAAATATTTTGAATTTAAATGATGTTAACAGTGCCAAATATTACTTTAGTATAAGATGAACAGCTGGTACCGAAATACCAGGTACTAGGTTTATGTATACACTCGGGGACTCAAACAGTCCACCAGCAGTGGCAACGACCTAGTGGTTATAAATATTATAAACATACTACCAAAGTTATAATGCTCAAAACGATATCGTTTCTGTCAGTTGGACTTCATCAGTTGAGCTCAGATGTTAACAGTGCCAAATATTACTTTAGTATAAGATGAACGTACCATTCTTTGTAGGCAGAGTCAGATATTTAGGTCATTAGTTAGGTAATTGCATATTAATCCATTATCTAAATTTACCTGTTGTTTTACCAATCTTAGCTTGACGTTCAAATTTGATATTCACGCGATATAACGTAGCTCTATATTACTAAAGTTCTTATGATCTTTGAAATAATTTTTCCCATTTCAAGCATTATATATACAACATTACAATTCTTAGATTTCACATTATTGTAACTAATTGAATTATTACTTATATTTTTGTATTTCATTGGTCACCTAAGCAAATCGCATTAAATATTGCTCGTAATTATTTTCGTTTTGTTTTTGTTTAAATGATGTTTTACGCAATTTTTTAGTTCTGTGGTGGCGGCTTATGTTTAATGGTGAAGGAGAGAACCAGTTAAATTAGATCATCGGGATTTCCTCAAGTAAACTGGCAAATAAACTTCCACACAAAACCGCGATATCTAGATGTGAGAAACTTGTCATGGTTTAATTCGCGATTCTCTAACCACTCGACCACGTAGGTTCTTTATTCAATAATTGTTAAAACTTGTTTATTTGTGCTTTTCGAGCCGGCCTGGCTCAGTCAATTGCGCGATCGACTCTAGGTCGTGAGTTCGAGTCCAGCCGACGGCAGGTCGGATTCATGTCCTTCGGACGAGACAGTAAAAACCGATGTCACAGTAGGTGTTGGCACATTAAAGAACCCTCACTGCTCAATGGCCCTAAGTGAAGTACATAGAGGAACATGGGTTAGTGTAACATAGAGTAGAATTACACTTTATATAAAGATTAAGGTTTATACTTCTGATTATTGGACCGGAACAGCGAGCTTTTTATTGTACAAATGTTGCATCTTGAGTCAAGTCCAATACTTACAACGCCCTCTTACGGCCAGAGTCCTCAAGTGTGTACTATGGGCTTCAAAAAGTTTCAACCGGTACATCGCAAACGAGGCTCCGCATACGGGTTCCTAGAAACAAAGTTGTCTTAAATGTCTATTCTGAATGGTTGAATTTGAAAACACTAGATACTAACAATTGACGGCATTAAGCAGTGAAAGGCGATTTCATAAGCACACCCATGATAAATTATGCACGCCTACAAGTGTAGCTCTTCAGTGTGAAGACAAGAAAGTTTTGGTTGGACTAAACAACACAAAAAATACTAAACCACGGTGCTTGACAGTTTTGTTCTGATACCCGTATGACTAGGGACACCTCGATGTCTTTGAAGTAAATAATACGCACAGTAACTTTGGTGCGAGGGTGTTGATACATCTGTTGATTATAAATCACTCGATCCGCATGGCGTTTCATAAATTGATAGATATCAGGATAGATCCATGGAGGTAGGCCGTATGAGTAAAACTATTCGGCAGTATCATGACCTATGAAATGAATGGCAATCCAATGCTCTCCTGGTTGATCGTGAGGATCTGTATTGACGATAAATGGATGTTTGCCATAAGGTAGATACTCAGGTAAAACGCCTCTTGGGTATACTCCGCCGAAACGAGGGTCCTACATAAGGGTCTCGTGATAAATACCATTGCGTTGATGAGCATCCAAGCATTGAATACTTTGCATGGTTTCAATAGTTTATAGCCACTTCTCTTTGTTTGTTGATTTCTAATACGTTATCAAATTCTCCATAGACAATGTTTCACACTCTTTGCTAAAGCTTGAGCAAATTGAAGTTCGATGCGTAAATTTCCTGTTTTTATCCAGTGCAACTTGCTCTGATCATTGTCTTGGTCAGCTGTCAAATCAAAACACCACAAGGTATATCCTCTTCTATAGTTGTCAATGGTCACGGAAAGGGCCTAGTCTTCTCCTAATCGACCTAATCCTTGATATAAGCTCAAGTATGATGGCAAGTACAAGTTGTTTTCAAAGTCAGGTTCTAAAGGACGAGTGCAAAGACTTTCTCCATTGATACTTACATCCACTTTATTGACGTTGAAATGTTGGAAATAAAAGGGATTCTTTGTGGCATCACCATTGAAAGCGGCATTGCTCACCATACCTACTACTATACGTTTTGGCATTTGACCTTGATTCAAATGATCTGTAATCTTTGAACGTGTACCAGCAGGAATAGTAAACGTTTTCAATTTTACACGTCTCAGGGGGAATTTAGCAGTACTGGTATTCATCTGTTCGTTCATCTGATTCAGTAAGGTTGCAATGGGTTTCACTTTACGTACCACTAGATACATTTGTAATATCTTCAAATAACCCAATTCACCTCCTCCACACATCACGTAAAAGGGTTCACGACTTCTATTAAACCTAAGGCGTACATTTTTACCATTAGGTAGAAATCGTTTCTGTTTTAACAAATCCAAATTGAGACGATCCATCATATTAAAGGGTTTATTTACACTGATACGTTCATGAAGATCAGCCAATCCTGAGTTTTTCTCGGGGCCATCATCGGTATGAGGATTCACCTTGTCCAATTCTCCAGGTTGATCCTTGTACCATAAATCGCTAGCACTAATTTCATATTTTAACGTTTCGTCAGAAAAGGACAACAACTTTTCGAGATAAGCTCGATAGGTATAGGTATCGTTCCAGGAGTTATCACTTTTCCATTTAGATTACAACCAATCTCGGAAAACAAAATATGCAGAAATGGTTGACTGGGGTGATTTGACTATCATCTGCTAGATCAGTTCCATCTTGTTTTACGATTTTAGCTTCTACATACACATAGGTCTGGTTCAAAACCAAATACTCATCGCCTTGTCCTTTGATTTCAAACTCAATAGGAGCAGATTGTGTATTGACACTAGAGATGGGGTAATATTCCACCCATCTTCCTTCTTCTAAGGTTACATTGGTGGGAGGGACATTAAACAACTCTAGAGCTTCACTACTACACTCACAATCTTTTTGCATCATCATCTTACTAGTCAAAGATATCTTGCTGTCTTCAGACTTGTTTAGATTTACTTGTAGATGTAGACTAAAAGGGGGTTTCATTCGTTTCTTTTTATACTATGGTTCGTATGACTCGTTGTTCCAGTTCGTTTCGTGCCTGCTAAACGAGAAGCGACGTGAGAGGGTGCACGATGCACGATGCACGATCTAATGTTTTCTTAGTACCATTCATTAAGTTGGTCACTGCTTCTTTACCTCGTTGAACAGACCATTTTTCAATGACCGTTTATTTTGTATCACATCTATTCCCGTATTCAAGCAAATTTGGCTTTATGAGGAATGACTTTCGTCGTGGTAGGTTTTAGAAAGTCTGACCAAATACCTGTACCATATTATATATCAGATGCTCTGGGACGAAATGCTCCTACGAGTGTATTGACTATACTACCTGCACGTCTTAATGAATTGATGATCCCACCCCTCTGAGGAGAGATCACACCATGAGTTGTTCTCGTTAACGATTGTTAGTTTAGGAAAGACAAGCCCCTATCCTTTCTGACGAGGTACCGCTTTATGAACGATGAGTGCCATAATGTGTCATTATCAATACAGTCCTTAGGAATCGATTAAAACGTGTGAACTTGAATCCTTTATAGATTCAATTATTTGCTTTGGAGGGCAGTTTCATACTGGGATTAGGCATTGTATCCCATACAGGCACTTAACATAACCATCCAGAACTGACTATTGTCATCTTTCAAAGCCAAAATGAACGACACAAGCTATGATGATAGTTAAGGCAAGAACTACTTGAACAAAGAATACAATTTCATGTGGAGGTATGTTTTCTCCGCGCCATTTCCAAGTAGTACTAGGCGTATGACTCACTCTATCGGGTAGTTGCTCGGTGGGCTCATTGTTGACTCTGATAGACACTCGGCTTACCGAGTCTACTGGTCGATCAAGTTGGATTTGTGGATCCAAGAATCAAAACTAGAAGGATATCTTTTCCAATGTACCTTCACTTCTTCTAGAACTCGATTTTTACCTACGCGCCTTTTTCTATGATCGAGAATCTTATCGACTTTATAGATATCATATATTTTCACAACAGGTTGTAATTCAGATTTGTAAAACGTACCTTTCAATCGTTCTTGATGATCATCCTGGATGTAATACAGTTCTGAGGTAGAACGTCAACATAACGACGTGAACGATTATGAGTAAAATATCTCCACATGCGAGCTTTTAGTGTCCGTTGAAATCGTTCTACAATACTAGCTTTTGTTTCTATATAGTCTGTCGTAAAGAAATGAATATCATGAAACGTTTGACGAAATTCACGATTCAAAAACTCTTTTCCTTTATCGTCCTTTGGTTTGTTTTAATACTGCTTGAAACCCTCGTACCATTTCTGCCATTGTTCATCCATATCGGTCACTCTCGTTTAGGTAACGTGGACACATTCTCTTAATAGATTTATGAAGCATATACGTGTCTTGTTCTTTCAACCATTGTTTGGCCTCATTTAGAGAAATGGGATACTTTCAACGTTTCACTTCTCGATAGAGAGGTTGTATACCTGCATACCCACCCCGATTAGAGGGGTCATAATAGATGGATGCTAATTTGGCATTTTGCGAAAAGTTTTGATCCATTCTGGAAGACGAGAACTCTTTTGAGATTTTTAATGGTAGACCAGGCGTAGGAATCAATCTTTGCAAATCCTTAACACTTTTCTGAATAAGGTGTGTTTTTGCAGAATCTTGTACGTCAGTAGAAGGAAAAGTAGGCAGAGCGTCATAGAACCATGTGTCATCTTCATCATTATCATCCAGAGGTTTAGAGTACTCATAGCCTTTGGTTTTACCGTAGGTTGATTCATTACTTTGACATAATTAGGGTTAAGTGTCTAATCACGAAAGACATTCAATTCCACCAATCCTTTTACAAAACTATCAAGTCCCGACGACTGATACTCTTTCCTGGGTTGTGGCCTTAAGGCATCAATTACGAGATCGACCATATTTGTCCCAAGTACGGTCTTCCCTTTGTATTGTATTTGACCGTCTTTTTCCCATGTTAGTATATCAGAATGTTGAATGTTGATGTTAAATAACAAATGGCTTTAATGGAGCAGTGACACTGGATGTCAAAGCTGTCATAAGATCTTAAAATAGTCTCAGTTGTTCTAAACTTCACTTGTTATATACTTGTTCTCCCTGAAGACCTGGCCATCTCTGTATATATAGGAACAATCTAGAAAATGGTCTTTCTACAAGATTCAGGAAAGTCCCTATGGCTAAATATAGTAACACGATGACAGAGTTAGAATGTCCTTGAACAAACACACAAGCAATTTATCTTCCAGAAAGGTCCAGATGCACTAAGTTCAACAAGTACAAATAATAACAAGCACCCATTAACCCTCATAACAAATACTAGTAATGAAACTGAGAAATGTAGTATTATATACATGGTTACTTTAGTAGTGAATGTATAAATCATCTAAGGTATAAGACTAAAACGTTAAGAGTAGTAGTAGCAGGAGTCATGAAACAACTCAAACTCCGAATAGACCTCTGGCGTCATAGCTTGCGTGCGCGTTCATAGTCTCTATATAAACCAGACATTAGTTTTACTTGGTATCAGTTCATCATGAACAACTTTACAGATGCACCATTTGAGATAAGTGATTGTTGTGAGGCCTACTCCACATAGGCCAGCGTTTACAAGCCGTCCGCCGCCAACACCACCTTATAGGCCTAGGACATCACCACCTAGGCTTCCTCCGCCAAGAGCTATTCCATCAGCACCCCGATGCCTGAGCTGCAGTATGCTATGGCTCAGGCGGATTTGAGGCTTCTGAGGCCGAAATAAGGCGACTGATAGACGAAAAAGAAATCGAATTCAGCCGATTGTGGCCCTTTTAAGGGCCACCCAACTTATTCGAAAAGAAACCTTAACTGAAAGTATGCAGCTTTTTGTATGTGTTGTGTTATATTGTAGTGGTACGTTTAACACATAGTAAGTGAATGTGAACATTCACTAGCTCTTTTACTTGATCAATAAAATTTATTAGATAAAAATCCAAACTAGTAAAAATAGTAACTTTAAAAAACTAGAGAACAAGTTCAGTTAGACCACTGAGAGCTCATTTGGCATCCGAAGGTCAAAGAGTCAACATCGTCAGAAAATATCCTCTGAGTGAGTGTTTTAATTTTTTAATTTTATATACAGAAGTACAAAAACGATATAAAATAATACAGATATTTTTTTTCACTGTCTGAATTTTTAAACTTGTCGAAACGACATAAGTGAACAACTTCATACTTCACAACTTTGTAACTTTTGTACTTTGTCACTTCGAGACTTCATAACTTAGAAAGTTGCAGACGTTGCAACTTTGAAACATGAGAACGTTACACGCTTGATCACTTACAGTCCATAGTCCATATAGAGTAACCTCCCTTTGTTCCAACCCTACAGTCTATACAGAGTGATCTCCCTTTTGTCCCACCCATAAAGTCTATAGAGAGTAATCTCCCTTTTGTCCTACCTATAAAGTCTATATAGAGTAATCTCCCATTTGTTCCACAGTGATCTCCCCTTTGTTCCACCTATAGAATCTATACACAGTGGTCTCCCCTATGTCCCACCTATAGAGTCTATACAGAGTGATCTCCCATTGTTTCAATCCCAGAGTCTATACAGAATGATCTCCCTTTGTACCTACTCATAAACTCTATCCTTAGTACAAGGATAACATGTTCATGCTTGACTCGCGGTTACGAGCTTGGCCTACCGCTTCTCGCACTTGCGCACTTGATATGGGATCGGCAATTCACGTAAACTTTTGCCGACTTTGGCGACACCTACTACTGATTTCACACCTAGTCTCAAACAAGTTTCGGTTCTCAAAATAGATTCACTCTCAGCCCCAAACTGGAAAAACCCAAATTCTAGTTTTAGCTGTTGACTTCTCGTGAACTCACGTGACTTCTTGTGACCCCGACCTCTTGTAACGTAGGCTCTCATTGGCTCGTTATCCAAGATAGCCGCCCCACGGCCTTTCACTTCCGGTTATAGACACGCCTCAAAACTCAACGATTGGCTCTTTCTCCTTATTGTCTTGACGACATGGCCTCATTTCCAGTATGACGTCACAGCTGACTCCCTGGCGGGCAGATTTAAATTGACCAATCTGAAGATAATATTCTGATGACATCATCAACAGTACCCCTAACGACAAAGTTTGAATCTGCCCGCCAGGGAGCTGCCTATTACTACTATTGTCCCTATTCAAGTTCAAGTGACGTCACAAACACCAAGTGACGTCATCTCCAACGTTAAGATGAATGTAGTGTCGTCATTACCAACCTTCAAATGAATGGAATTTGTGTACATAGTGAATAAAAGTAGTTCATTTTGCTGCTCATTAGCCAATCAAATCGCCGCTAGGCTTTATTATACGTGTTACATACAAATATATATTTATGTAATCTGTTATGAAGCTGCATAACACACAGATCATATGGTACCACGTGATACCCGATAACGTTTGTGCGGTACTAGTTTCTCCAATGGTGATGGAACGTAAGTTTACGTAATCTTCCCGCTGAAATGACGTTAGCGCGGGATAGCGTCTTCCATCGTCATTCCATCACTAATAGAAACAATAGTCCCGCACAAACTTTATCGGATATCACCTGGTACATGAATTAGTCCCATTATCTATGTGATATGTTATCAAGTCTATGAATTATTCTTGTGAATATTTTCTAATGAGAGACGTTTGAATCTATGATTGAATAAATCTATTTGATGCTATTAATTTAATGTCAATGCTATTTCCAAAATGCCTTCTATATTTTTATGATATTATAGACGATGATGATGGTGATGGTGGTGGTGGTTAGAATGAATAGACATGAGCGGTATTGGCTCTTTTCCACTTAGGTAATGTTTTGTATTTTTCTTAAATGTTTAAATGTGCAGTCAGGAGAAATGCTTCTTACCTTTATATTCTTATAAAGGTATATTCCAAAGGTGAATTTACTCGTTGTTGAGGGACTAAATCCGGAGTTTTTGGCACAGTTTTCCGATTCTGAAAGAGCTGGTGTAATGTTACAAACAATGCTACTAATCCTATTATTGACGGTTTTCTGGACCAGCAAAAATTATGCAAGCTTACCTGAATCCCTTTTATTAAATGTGTGTGTGTTTGCACATGCGCGCGCGCGTGTGTGTAAGGAATTCTGTATGTCAAATTTTGTAGATTCTTATTTCTTCAGAGATGTCATATTGCTACATCTTCGGAACTATATGTAATCTGTATTTCGGGACATATTTTTGTGATTTTGTTTTCGAGATACTTTTATTTGTCAATCTATAAAACTCACTGAAAAGATTTTTACGGTTTTACAAACTGACATTTAAATGAAATACTGAAATATCTTGCTTTGCAATGAAAGTTCTGTTGAATAAATAAAGATATAAATTGACCTCTGTTAAGCAAACTTCCTCGTAATGGCCTCTGGTTTTCTGTGTTACTTCTCCTATCTCGCTCTTATTTAACAGACATAGCTTCACTAGTTCTACATTTCCCTACAAATTTCATGGTTGTTTAAAAAAGACTTTTATTTAGAAAACGTGTTGTTCTACTATCATCAGCAATGAGTCTTTCTATATCAAATAAAACCATGTTACGATTAAAAAAAACAAATTCTTACAATTTTGTCCATGAATATCCCCGTGAAACCGGTAGGAACTTTAGAGATGTATTTTATTGTATTTTCTTTCCTTTGTATTGTGGAATACCTTCCCTAAAAACAAAAGTGCATTTTCTACTTCTTCCTTATATATATATATATATATATATATATATATATATATATATATATATATATATATATATATATATATATATATATATTCCGCATAAGGCCTATGTTTGCTCAATCCTTGATCAGGGCCATTAATCATCGTGATGCCTTACAAGCAGTAAGTCATAAGGAAAATGACTCTGTGCTTCCAAATTTCGGAGATTTTCCGAAGGGTGTGCGTGTCTTCTTGCCTTCCGGTTGGTTCTTTATTCTAAATTTATTCATATATATTTTTTTGATATTAAGTTCTGCTATCAAATATTAAGCGCTACCCTTCTGCATCCCATTTTTAGAAAAATCCTGAATACGCCATTGTATTTTATGGATTAAAAGAATAAAATGTATTTAAAAATCGACATTATCAATGCAATGTTATTATTTAGAAATATTTAGACGATACATCTTTCACTGTGAGTTTAACCGGGCGTCGATCAAGAGAGAAAGGAAATCGATCGAAGTGATGTGCAATACAAAACCAAACACAACATGAGGAAACAAACTCCGTACAGTAAATCGCCTTATATTTACATGCATTTGACGTATTTTTTCCATTTGCAGGGGCATTTAGTCCATGTTGCAAAGGTGAACAGCAACGGCTAACGGTATCTACATGACGTATAGCAAAATAGTCCACGTTATTGAACAGAATGAAACAATCTTGTTTGATGTTTAATGACGCCAAGGAATATGCATGTATCTAGCGTAAAACCCATATGTAGTTTGAAAATGAAAAATAAAAAAGGGTTACTTTTACATGTCACCATGTATTCTGTCACGTTTGTTGCAAATTATATAAAATATTAAAAAGCGCACTTGTTTGACAGTAATGCTAATTTAAAAAAACAAACAAAATAAGTCATGTAGTATAGATATACACATTTTATACTATACATATTATCAAATGTCCATTTCTGAGTTGTCTGCCTACTTTTTGAGTAGAGTGTGTTTGAAAAGAACGAACATTTTGCTAAATCAAATAATATTTACATACCGACTGTTATTTCTTTCATTGCAAGTATATAGAACGACTGTATTCATATTTCAATAACACAAGTCCGTCTTCGCGTGACCCAAGCGTTTAACCGCTTTACTATTTTGCGTAGGAATACATAACATTTTAGAAATCCTTTCAATGACCATGTATTTATCGGACAAGTCTTCTCTGAACATATGAATGAATCAATAAAGAATAAAATAACACACATTCATTTAGTATTTTTTATTTAATCTTAATAGCCATTCAATACCACAAAACAAACACACATCACAGAAAGAAATCGAAAACACAAGACTAGACCTGCATCTGTAGCACACTGTACATGCCCATATTACGATAGATATATGAAAAGAAACACGTGGTTTCTTCGAATGTTTGACCCAGAGTTCACTTACATGAAGACCGACTACATTAGAGAAATGTTGACTTGCAAGACAATGATTATTTCGTGTCTGAAAAATAAATTTAGAGGTTGAAATCACAATAGCTGTTGGTAATTTCGTGTTCGGAGATACTTTGAATTGTATTGAAGTGATTAAGCATTTATTAGACAATTTAAAAAAAAATTGCCGTCGCTGACAGCACATATTTCTTTAAACTCCTTGAATAATGAAGCCGGTTGAGTTTAATTCGGCGTTATATATATATATATATATATATATATATATATATATATATATATATATATATATATATATATATATATATATATATATATATATATATATATATATATATACGTTTTGGAAGAGGAATGCATGAATGAATCAGTAAAGAATATAATATCACAAATTTATTTCTTATTTATTTAATCTTAAGCCATACATTACCACACACACAAAAATATTGCATAAAGAAATCTGAAACATAAGACTAAATCTACAGCTTTAGCACACTGTACAGCCTACAGACCCATATCGCGGTGTACCTAGGTCATGTTATGACCAGAACCACAGACCACAGAAATGAAAGTTCACTTCGTAGTTACAACAGAAAAAAAGCGTTAGCCCTAATGCAACTTTGTAAGGCATCTCTGATAAACAGGTCGATTTGTTTGCCATCACCGGATATTCCTGTCAGAAACAATTTGTCACTTGCATCGTGTGAAATCAGCCGTGTGAAATACTTATGTTAGGTACGTACGAATCAGCCGTCATGGTTCCCAACTGATTGGCAAAAAATGTAAAATAAAATGGCTACTTTCAGTTGTCATGAATGAATATTAGCTGTCTCCCTTCTCGTAAGTCACACTCAAATTTTCTATTGTATATCCCATTAAAAATTTATCAGAATTCAAACGCATATTCGTTGTAAATACATTATACAGCATAGCCATGGGCGCGACCATTTGCATTTTCAATTATCTTCTGACACATTAAATCTTCCGATACCAAGCAGTCAAATATTTTAGAATAACCTCAAAACAAATCTGACACGTATTTAAATTTTTCCATATCACTAGTTTCTTTCAAAATTATATGAAAATAAGAAAATAAACCTTAATTCCATTTGGTATTTCCGGACAGAAAAGGGGAACTACGTTTTGTCTCACACAGCTGTTACGTCATATGAAAAATTCCCACCGCAAAGCCAATTACACAAAACAAATTTCGTAACCAGCTGGCTACAGATTCACAGAAAATGGTAAAATATATAAATATAAGGATTGTTTTTCATTTTTTGATAAGCATTGAGTATATATGCAATGGATCATGAAAAAAAAATAATGTACAGCACTTAGTGCAAAATTTTTCTCCATGATCCATTGTATATATACTCAATGCTTTTCAAAAAATGAAAAATAATCCTAAAATAGGCCTACAAGTAAGCTATTCTGGCAATTTAGTGACAAACCTTTTAACTCGAACTTTTTGATTGGTCCCGGCGACTTCGGGAGAACGAGGTTTGAATGTAGATGATAAAATCACTTTGTTTTACTGAAGTAAGTATGACAATGGTTAACTATATGCATTCACAATCCAACCCATAAAGGATAGTAATGGTCCATGTACGTATCACTGTACCAGGATCGTTTCACAGTGCCATTTCTTGCAGGCCATTTATAATACGTTCCAATGCCCTTGTTTAGCTAAGCAGCCCACCAACCGAATGTTCCCACAGTAGTTATGATGTGATCACATAATGCTAATAACGCTATATCAACCACAGCGGAATTACCAGTCACAAACTCTACTGCAATTCCCTTACTGGTCATGCTCTGTTTCGACCAATTGATGTCATCTGAACATATTAAGAATACTTTACTAGAAATGTTGACGAAATAATTCACAGAATGTCCAAATAGCCTTTGTCAGCAACAAGGTAGCCACGTTGTCGATTACTCTCACTTAGTAGGTCACCACGACGTACGTGTACTGCAATTAGACTTACGTTAACACTCGACCAATATTTATGCTTTTTAATCACAGCATCAATAATTTTCTTCCCTTTTAAGCGAATATGAGTTCTAAAGAACAGTTGACTTTGTATTTTTGTGTCATATTCATCGAAATATTTCCACGATTGCATGTAATATTGAAGGAAATACGAAGCATTAGGGTTAAAAATTAACCAAAGTAGGATCATAAGCACATACTTGCTTTTCTGTTAGTCTTACAGCATTCTTGCATTCATGTTTGTCTGATATAATAAGGTTATCAATATTGGTCAGTTCAAAGACTTGATTGATTATGTCAGGTTTACCAATAACCATTTTCATGCCCTTTCTAGCAGCGATGCCTAAACCTGAAGCAAACAGGAACATTTGATTACCTAGTCTTCCCACTGTCGGGATTTCATTTCTGATTTTACATGACTATTCACCTTTGAGCTGTTCAATATTAAGTGTGCACTGGTGTACAGTACTGAAATATTTGGTGTAAAGTTGTAGTTTGAAGGCTGTCTAAGTTTTCCGTTGATAACATTCCCGATTACACTTTTTTGTGAGTCTTATATTCAGTCACGTAACTGTTGTATGGAGAACGATATAATGGTTCCTTTATATGACGACTGTGTACATCCAAAATATTTGTAAAATCAAACACATTACTCTTTATAACTCCTGAAAATTGACTTTGTTGCCACATCAAAAAGACCAGTGAAACACACAGTATTACGGCAAATATGTACACACCTGAAAAAAGCCAATAAAAGAATATAAACGATACCGAGTGGTTATATCACTTGCTACACTGCATTTCAAATGTTAATCGAAGTACTGGAACGAGGTGATGAACAATACAGCTGTGATTATATAATGCCTTAAAGCGATATGAGCTGTCATAAGAGAAAAAAATTAAAAAATGCCCATTTTATGTGATATTCTATCTCATATATATTCCAAAGAGACTGTCTGGTGGTTAAAATAACACATGCATGCCCGTAATATCAGTTATTTTTTGTCCGCCATACTTTGAGCATTGCAAATTAACTTTCGGTATTTTTACGAAGATTACCTAATGAATAATAAACAAGTGCTATTTGCAGTTAATAGAATTCTATTTTTATTACTCTTTGCTTTTATTTTTGTGCATCATTATTTCAAACATAAATGAGACAAAGTTTGTCTTTTTCGTCGTTTCAAAACATTCGTTTCTGAAATTGTCCACGTACCGGGTATATCGGGTGATCTCGACCCATTTTAACTCGTCCCATCGCATTCTCGGCTTTATCATTTTTGACACATATATGTCTACCAAGGTATAGTTGAGTCAAAATCCAAAACAATACAGTCTTCTTTCCAAAAATAGGTTGTAGAGGTAAAACATATTGCCTTGCACGGACTCCATGCATTACCGAATCTCTAATACTTTTGTGACGACAAGTAGCCCCAGTTATTCTTTGATTTAGACTGGTTGTATTTGTAAACATGTGCCAATTTACCTTGGTAGACCTATATGATCATGAACCTCCCATCTCCTCTGGACATGGCGGATTGTAAAACATGAGGTACGCATACTTTTCACAGTTATATTGTTTTGATTTTGTCAACGTCAGCTTTCAGTGTAACATTAAAGATCGGAAAAAAATTTCTTTTAGTGACCTGATATATTTATTCATATATTCATCCGATTTGCTTCAAGTATTTAGAATAGCATTGAAAAGCACCTATTTTACAAAATCATGCACTTTCCAATAAAAATCACGTCCTGTATTTTAAAAATAAATATAAAACACATAAAAATCGGCCGACTTTAATATAGTTCGAGCGCGTAAAGGACCGAGATCCCCTGACCGAATAACCAAGTACATTTGATATGGTGAAAGAGTTTTTTAAGGTACGGGAAAATTCTAATAAAACATATAACTTCAAAAAGAAGATCTTTTACAACAGTTCACATGTTTGATCTTGTATTTGAACACACATTTTATCATATTTTCGACTATATGTCAGGAAACGAAAATAATCATTGTGACAACTTATATCACTTTAATGAACGAGGGTAGCACCTCTGGAAAACACAAACGTAATATAAAATTTATCAGTGAGACACTGGCCAAATTAGATGACGACTAAATGATAACTGCATAATCAAAACACGCGTAGATATATGTGGGTTATCATTAGATATTCCTTTTGTAAACAACATGGTGCGTTTGAATTCAAAATAAAGTTTCATTTGTGTCTAAAAATATACTATTACAGGAAATGCTTCTTTTATATTTCTCTCCATTTAATTATCTGTAACAATTGTCCGCGTAATCAAATAAATTTCATATTTTGTTGTATAAGTAAAACAATGAACTATATTTTCGGTAGCCGCTTGATACGTTTTGCATAATTGCATAAATAGTCTGGAAAGGATCGCACGTTTTTCGAGATAGATAATAACAAACACACAATTATTCATAAAACATAATTATAAAAACTAAGGCTCTTCTTTATTTTAGAAAGATCTTTTTCTACAAGAAAGCGTTGCATTATCCTATGAACTCTTTTTTTCCAGCGTATGAATAAAAAAAAACAATGAAAGGAACACAATTTTTACTTGAATTTGCAGTTTAACAGGGGTATATCTCGTATCAGTCGATTGACGTTCTCCGATGATAGATAATCTGTAGTATGGCGTAGATCAAACTTATATAAATAAATGTTTTTCCTAATGTTAAAACATGTTTGATATATTTACTTAAATTACATAATTCATTTACATGATGTGTAGCTAGGAGCTGACTTAATTTAAAGACAGAGAGTCTAACATAATAATACATTTTCAGGAAACGTTGTCTTACGTTAAAATATTGGGGACATTTCAAAATAAAGTGAAATACATCCTCAATATCTGAATTATATAAAGGACACAATGAAATATTATTATACCGACCGGTTTCTATTAAAAGCAATGTGATGACACTTAAAGGGGCATTAGTTGTGTTTAACCAAAATATTAATTCGATTTTACCTACTTTCAATACTTGTACTTGATGTTCAATAACAAATAAGAGCTAGATAAAGGTATAAAGAATCTTATATTCCATAAATTTTGTGAACATAAGCTCAATTACAGTGTGGTATTCATGTACAAATATTAATGTGTTTATCAACTGCAAGTGAAAAAGTGCCAAATCTCGGTTTCTCAAGCAATTTTCACAAAATATATAGGAATTTAAGATTTTTTATGCCTTTGTATATCTCTTTTATATTTTATAATTTATAAAATTTTCTTTTTCTTTATTACTACAAAAATATTTATCAAATTTCAACTATTTAAAGTGCTTCAAATTCGTTTTGATTTAGAAATATGTTAATAGTATTGACATATAAATACTCACACCCTTCGGCCAGTGTTACGATGAACCGTTTTCT
Organism: Atrina japonica; assembly: GCA_030159075.1. Lineage (NCBI taxonomy): Eukaryota > Metazoa > Mollusca > Bivalvia > Pterioida > Pinnidae > Atrina > Atrina japonica. The sequence continues at coordinate 65,415 of BROG01000670.1, forward strand.
AGCATTTTCGATATTCAAAGCTTTAAGAAAAGAAATACCGTTTCGGGACAAACACATTATTGGACAAGCAACTATAAAAAATATATAAGATATACTCTTTGGTTTTGGCTGATACCAGTAAAACAATTTCTATTTTGATTATTGGGTTGCTTTACAATAACACTACTATAACACGCAATAATTGAAAAGTAACCTTTAGAATGAATAAAAAGATCACTTACTTTTTTGTCGACATTCAGATAACACATTATAAATTTTCCGACAAGAATTGAACATTTTCCCGTAATATTAAAATCAATGTCTTACAATATATATTTACAATTTAGATATCATATAAAACTTATGTAAACTTAATCTTGTTTTTACATGTTAATATTTCCTTCATTATAGTTACACAGAACGTCCGTTTTGTTGTATCAATAAAACAGTGAGTCATCACGTGATCTAAGTGTTAACCGCTAGCTGGCGTAGGAATACCTGAATATCTAAGAAACCCTTTCCATGACCATGTTACGGCAGCGATTTGTCGGACAAGTATTCTCTGAACATATGAATGAATCAATAAAGAATAAAATAACACACATTAATTCCATATTTTATTTAAAGCCATTAATTACCACAAAACAAACAAAAATCACTGAAAGAAATCGAAAACACAAGACTAGGCCTGCATCTGTAGCACATTGTACATGCCCATCTCATAGGCCTAATGCGATAGATCTAGGTCATGTTATTAAAAGAAACACAGGCCACAGAAATGAAAATTTGCTTCGTAGTTACGTTGCTTGTAAGTAAGTTGAAAAGGGAGTCAGGTCTAGTGCAATTTTGTCCTGCATCTCCGATAAACAGTTTGCTTTTCCGTCACCATATAGGCTATTCCTGTCAGAAACATTTCGCGTGAAATCGACTCTCAGTTCACCTCAAATCCTATTCATTGCTAGACTAATTACCAGGGCCATCTTGTTTTTCACAACCTGTAATATTAATGCCGAGCATAAGTACTGTTCATAGGTTTCTCAGTAAATTGACGGGATACTCTATATAATCTGCTGGTAAAAACTAAAGTCTGAATTGACATATGGATCTATTATAATTTATAGGCTTACACGGATTTTCAATAACGAACGTCTATAATTATCTTTTAAACAGAACACTAAAAGTTCGTTATTTCACAACATAATCTGCATTTGTCTTGTTTCAATTGATTTGAAGGATTTGCCAGTGGGCTAGCCTATATACTGAAATAGGTCTACTTACGAAATCGTCACCCCTTCATAGTTCACGGCATTTCCCAGCTGATTCAGCGATTGGTAAAATATCAAATAGAATGGTTACTTCCAGTTGTCATCAACGAATATTAACGGTCACACTCAAACTTTCTGTGATATATTCCACTGATAAAATATCAGAATGAAAACAAAAATTTATTGTAAACAACGATCATTTGTTGCTATCCAAATCGCACATGGTAGGTCTGTCAGCCATTTGCACCCGGCCCATTCGGGTAATTCTCTTCTGACACATTTAACCCGCCACACTACTGAATGGTCGAATATTAAAGATCGCGAACTAAATCTGAGAATAAGTATTCAAAATTGTCCATATTACTAATTTCTTTTAAAATGATATAAAAAAAGAAATTAGACCTTAATTTCATTAGTATTTGCGATCAGAAAAGAGAACTACTTCTCATGTCAAAACAGCGGTTGAGCCATTACATCATATGAAAACACCCCCCGCAAAGTCAGTGTTCTGGAATGAATTTAGTATCCAGTGGACTACAGTTTCACTGAAAAAATGGTAATGTATATAAATTTAAGGATTTTTTTTTCATTTTTTGAACATCATCAGGGTATAAAAGCAATTGCTCATGGAAAAAAAATTTTCCATGAGCAATTGCTTTTATAACCCGATGATGTTCAAAAATGAGAAACAATCCTTAATTCAGGTTCCGGGAGATCTAGGTCCATTACGTACTCGACATATCATCAATCTCGACTCATAACACACTCGGCCTATGTAAAGTCAGCTTATATTTTATGTGTTTAATATTTTCTTTAGAAAACAACAAAAGCTTTTGTCTGGAAATAGTATAGTAATGTGAAATTTAATTTACTACTAAAGAAGTATCAATATAAGAACGAGTTGACAATTCATTTAGCTAATTTGTGTTCTGTAAGATAATTAGTTTTATGTAGGAGATACTAAGTAATACGTAGAAGATACTAAGTCTTTCATAAGAGATACTAAATTTTACGTAGAAAATATTAAGTCTTATATAAAAGATACTAAGTCTTATAAGTCTTACATAAGAGATAATAAGTCTTACGTAAGAGATTATAAGTCTTACGTAAGTGATACTAAGTCTTACGTAGAAGATACTTAGTTTCACGTAAGAGATACTAAGTCTTACGTAAGAGATATTGACTTACGTAGAAAATACTAAGTTTTACATATGAGATACTAAGATATAATAAGTCTTCCATAAACGACATTAAGTCTTAGGTAAGAAATACTTAGACTTACGTAAGTATGATTGCTGATTCGAGACATCTTTATATCGCTTTGTTTAAAACAACGACATCACGGTATTACGATATCAGGAAACGATATTACGATATCATGACACGAAACTACGGTATTACGATATCATGATTCGATATAACGACATCGGAATGATAATTGTTATGATCAAATATACCACCATGCAAACAGACACGAGTAATTAAGATACCTATACCCAAATAACAATGAAGATCATCTCATAAAACAATACTAGGAAGTTATGACAGATTTCTCACTGTTAATTTACACGTACTGTTTATTTTGATGAGCTGACATTGATATATCATTGTACACTGGCCGTGTTCTCCCACTGTCAATTTACTTGTACTGTTTCTATGTGTGCCGAAATGATTTGGCCGAGACTGCGATGGGCCGAGTTTGTATATCCAGTATCGTTTATTTTTCGATTTTATTAGGTACACATGATGCTTATGTGTCTAAACTGCACGACAACACATGCTTCAAAGTAACACATGTTACGTCTTTAAACAATTTCACATTTAACTGCTGATCAACAGATGTGCAGTAAATTGTTTATGGTTGAGTAAAATGATTACAAAACTACACATTTATTGATTGTCGATTTCTTTCTCGGTATCTTAATAACAATTTGCTTTTGAAAAATGAAACGCTTACTCTTTACCACGGAAGCTGGGTATAAAATATATTTTTCTTGCAGCTGCCTTGTCATTTGGTGAATGCCATATAATTAATGATCTGACAGCTGTCACGTTTAAAGGGGCATTAGCTGTGTTTTGTTCAAAAACGTTTTCTTCCTTTTTTACTACTTAGATTGATATACAATAACAAATCAAAGTACTGAAAGTACTGATACGAGTTTATGGCAATCGTAACTTTTAATGAGGTATAATCAGAGACATATATAACATGTGTTATATACGTCTCTGGTATAATACAGTCAGTAGACTGAATACTTTTTAATTCGGTAAAACTAGGTTCTGCAAAAAAGTAACTAAAACTCGGGTCAGACATTTCACTTAACGTGAGATGATGGCTTATTTATTATGCAACAAACTACATAGATCAGCGATATGATTATACAAGAGATCCCAAAGGGATCTTGGGGCCCACTATCGAATGTTCTTCATTTGATCTATGACAGACTGTTCTTATTTTGTGGCTCAACAATGAATTTCAACTATAACCTAAATATATGTAAAGTGCTTTCTCACAAGATTATATCAACACCAAATATAAATTGCTATAATCGAAGATAGCTTAACCATAACTGTCAACCTCTAAAATTGAAAATGCTGGTCATGACCTGTATTGAGTAAAATAACAAGAGGCCAATGGCCTCATAGCTCGATGGCAAAAGAAACAAAAACATATTAAATGTATCCTCAACAAAGCTATTTGTTCCATTTTGAGTGGAAAAAATTTGAATTAACATTAAAATACAGAATATATCCAGATTATTGTATAACCCTATACACGACCCAAATGTACACCGCAAAACTATACCTCAAGGAGAATCTATAAGTCAAATATCATAAACATCCCATCAGTACTTTCAGAGAAATAGCGATAACAATCTTTAATTGTCAAAATTCAAGATGGAAGCCTGGCAGCCATTTTGTGATCCGATCCTTAAAATGTACACTGCACAACTAGACCTCAAGGGGAACCTATATGTCAAATTTCATAAAGATTTTTATAGTACTTTCTGAGAAATAGCGATAACTAGAATTGTTTAAGGGCGGACGACGGACACCGGACAACGGACCACGCACGGAGAGTGATAAGAAAAGCCCATCATCTGTTGATGGTGGGCAAAAAATATTGCGGTTATAAACATCGTTTCATCGATATTAAATTTCTATGCGACAGGGCAGAATTATACCCGTACGCTTTACTTCCTATCAGTAACCTTAAATCTCTAGGTCAATACGTGTACATGTAAAACATTTTCCCAACTTCAAAGACTGCCGCGAGTTTCTCATTAGTTAATATCACATAAATGAGGAATGATGCAACTTCTATGTCCAACTTCACAGACAGATCTTGCAAATACACAGCAAGGGAAACTTGACCAAAACTCATTTGCATATTAATCGTGCGCAAGAATTGTTAACAGTCCAGTCTATAGCTTTTAATGTCAATTCTATCACAAGAGTATAATGGTAAAAATAATTGAAAAGTAACATTCTAAAGCAAATTCATATTATCTTAAAGTTCATAAAGACCTTTAATAGCATATACTTGAAGAAGACTTGTAGACCTATATTGTTCAGCGAATTGTTACTATATTTTCGTCATATTAAAAAAACATCAAATTCGAGGTTGAGTTTATGTTGCTGAAATGCACATACATGTGTAATGTTTCGTCAATATAATGTGTTATTAATCCCATACTGAAAAATGTGCTTTGACTTGTTCCCAATAATTAACTTAGCATAACATAACTGAGTTGATGTTCCATCAACTTGTAAAAATAAATATACACTGGCTTAAAAATTCTTAAATCCCTGCATATTTTGTGAAAATTGCTTGACAAACCGAAGATTGTCACTTTTGCACTTGCAATTGATAAACTCAGCCTTACTATTTATATAAATAATACTCTGGTCCTGACCTTATTTTCACAAAATATATAGGAGTATAAGATTTTTATGCCTGTGTATAAGCTTTTATTTGTTATTGTACATCAAGTAAAAGTAGTAATAATCAAAATAATTTTTGGGAGCAAACACAGCTAATGCTCCTTTAAAAAGTGACAATTTCATGAATGGAACATAGTAATGCATCATGCTATCTTTACTTTTATCTATAAATACCATACATTAATAAATCAATTAAAGGTAATCGTTCAAGAATTACATTATTTCTCATGAGACATTTTAATTACAGAATTCGATTATATTCATGTGCTTATAAAGAAGTTGTATCCTAAATCGCACGGAACTGTGAAACACCTACTACATTTGTGCACAATATGACTGCTGTAATACGGGACGTAGAACACTTTTGTTACATTTTTTATTAAATTTATCAATAAAATATAATCTGAATTTTTCATTGATATTTTTCACTTATATTTTCAATTGATTGAACATACAACTCAATGCAAAGATCATGGAAAATGCTGTATTTCATTTTAGCCAATCAAAATGTTTTTAATTTTTTTTTAAAGTTTTGTACAATATAGCTGCTGTGATACGGGATATATGCCATTATTGTTATGTACAGTATGGCTGATGTGATACAGAACGTATGCCATTATAGTTGTGTACAATATGGCTGCTGTGATAGGAACGTATGCCTTTATAGTTGTGTACAATATGGCTGCTGTGATACGGGACGTATAACATTGTAGTTGTGTACAATATGACTGCTGTGATACGGGACGTATAACATTATTGTTGTGTACAATATGGCTGTTGTGATACGGGAGGTATGCCATTATAGTTGTGTACAATATGGCTGCCCTGATAAGGGAGATATGCCATTATAGTTATTACAATATAGCTGCCGTGAAACGGGAAGTATACCATTATAGTTGTTTACAATATGGCTGCTGTGATACGGGAGATTTTATGTCATTATTATTGTGTACAATATGGGTGCCGTGATACGGGATGTATAACATTACAGTTGTGTACAATATGGCTGCTGTGATACGGGACGTATGTCATTATTATTGTGTACAATATGGGTGCTGTGATACGGGATGTATAACATTACAGTTGTGTACAATATGGATGCTGTGATACGGGGCGTATAACATTACAGTTGTGTACAATATGGCTGCTCTGATAGGAGAGATATGCAATTATAGTTGTGTACAATATGACTGCTGTGATACGGGAGGTATGCCATTATAGTTATTACAATATAGCTACTGTGAAACGGGAGGTAAACCATTATAGTTGTGTACAATATGGCTGCTGTGATACGGAAGGTATGCCAATATAGTATTGTACAATATGGCTGCTCTGATACGGGAGGTATGTCATTATAGTTGTGTACAATACGGCTGCTGTGATACGGGAGATATGCCATTATAGTTGTGTACAATATGGCTGCTTTTATACGGAAGGTATGCCATTATAGTTATGTACAATATAGCTGCTGTGATACGGGAGTTATGCAATTATAGTTGTGTACAATATGGCTGCTGTGATACGGGAGGTATGCCATTATAGTTGTGTACAATATGACTACTGTGATACGGAACGTATGCAATATAGTTGTGTACAATATGCTGCTGTGGTACAGGAGGTATGCCTTTATAGTTGTGTACAATATGGCTGCCCTGATACGGGAGGTATGCCTTTATAGTTGTGTACAATATGGCTGCTGTGATACGGGAGGTATGCCTTTATAGTTGTGTACAATATGGCTGCTGTGATACAGGAGGTATGCCTTTATAGTTGTGTGCTGCTGTGATACGGGAGATATGCCATTGTTGTTGTGTACAATATGACTACTTTGATACGGAACGTATGCAATGTAGTTGTGTACAATATGCTGCTGTGGTCCGGGAGATATGCAATTATAGTTGTGTACAATATGGCTGCCCTGATACGGGAGGTATGCCATTTTAGTTGTGTATAATATAGCTGCTGTGATACGGGAGGTATGCCATTATAGTTATGTACAGTACGGCTGCTGTGATACAGAACGTATGTCATTATAGTTGTGTACAATATGGCTGCTGTGATACGGGACGTATGCAATGTAGTTGTGTACAATATGCTGCTGTGGTCCGGGAGATATGCAATTATAGTTGTGTACAATATGGCTGCCCTGATACGGGGAGGTATGCCATTTTAGTTTAGTATAATATAGCTGCTGTGATACGGGAGGTATGCCATTATAGTTATGATACAGTACGGCTGCGTGATACAGAACGTATGTCATTTGTGTGTACAATATGCTGCTGTGGTCCGGAAGATATGCCATTATAGTTGTGTACAATATGGCTGCCCTGATTCGGAGGTATGCCATTTTAGTTGTGTATAATATAGCTGCTGTGATACGGGAGGTATGCCATTATAGTTATGTACAGTACGGCTGCTGTGATACAGAACGTATGTCATTATAGTTGTGTACAATATGGCTGCTGTGATACGGGACGTATGCCTTTATAGTTGTGTACAATATGGCTGCTGTGATACGGGGCGTATAAAATTGTAGTTGTGTACAATATGACTGCTGTGATACGGGACGTATAACATTATTGTTGTGTACAATATGGCTGCTGTGATACGGAAGATATGCCATTATAGTTGTGTACAATATGGCTGCAGTGATTCGGGACGTATGTCATTATTATTGTGTACAATATGGGTGCTGTGATACGGGATGTATACCATTGTAGTTGTGTACAATATGACTGCTGTGATACGGGACGTGTAACAGTATTAGTTTGTACAATACGGCTGCTGTGATACGGGACGTATGTCATTATAGTTGTGTACAATATGGCTGCTGTGATACGGGACGTATGCCTTTATAGTTGTATACAATATGATGGTGTGATACGGAAGGTATGCCATTATTGTTGTGTACAATATGGCTGCTCTGATACGGGAGGTATGTCATTATAATTGTGTACAATATAGCTGCTGTGAAACAGGAGTTATACCATTATAGTTGTGTACAATATGATGGTGTGATACGGAAGGTATGCCATTATTGTTGTGTACAATATGGCTGCTCTGATACGGGAGGTATGTCATTATAATTGTGTACAATATGGCTGCTGTGATACGGGAGATATGCCATTATAGTTGTGTACAATATGGCTGCTCTTATACGGAAGGTATGCCATTATAGTTATGTACAATAGGGCTGCTGTGATACGGGACGTATGCCTCTATAGTTGTGTAAAATATGGGTGCTGTGATACGGGACGTATAACATTGTAGTTTTGTACAATATGGCTGCTGTGATACGGAATGTATGCCATATAGTTGTGTACAATATGCTGCTGTGATACGGGACGTATGTCATTATTATTGTGTACAATATGGGTGCTGTGATACGGGATGTATAACATTACAGTTGAGTACACTATGGTTGCTGTGATACGGGGCGTATAACATTACAGTTGTGTACAATATGGCTGCTCTGAGACGGGAGATATGCAATTATAATTGTGTACAATATGACTGTTGTGATACGGGAGGTATGCCATTATAGTTATTACAATATAGCTGCTGTGAAACGGGAGGTATACAATTATAGTTGTGTACAATATGATGGTGTGATACGGAAGGTATGCCAATATAGTTGTGTACGATATGGCTACTCTGATACGGGTGATATGCAATTATAGTTGTGTACAATATGACTGATGTGATACGGGAGGAATGCCAATATAGTTATTACAATATAGCTGCTGTTAAACGGGAGGTATACCATTATAGTTGTGTACAATATGGCTGCTCTGATACGGGAGGTATGTCATTATAGTTGTGTACAATAATGCTGCTGTGATACGGGAGATATGCCATTATAGTTGTGTACAATATGGCTGCTCTTATACGGGAGGTATGCCATTATAGTTATGTACAATATGGTTGCTGTGATACGGGAGTTATGCAATTATAGTTGTGTACAATATGGCTGCTGTGATACGGAATGTATGCCATATAGTTGTGTACAATATGCTGCTGTGATACAGGAGGTATGCCTTTATAGTGTTGTATAATATGGCTGCTGTGATACGGGAGATATACCATTATAGTTGTGTACAATATGATGGTGTGATACGGAAGGTATGCCAATATAGTTGTGTACAATATGGCTGTTGTGATACGGGAGATATGCAATTATAGTTGTGTACAATATGACTGCTGTGATACGGGAGGTATGCCATTATAGTTATTACAATATAACTGCTGTGAAACGGGAGGTATACCATTATAGTTGTGTACAATATAATGGTGTGATACGGAAGGTATGCCATTATAGTTGTGTATTATATGGCTGCTCTGATACGGAAGTATGTCATTATAGTTGTGTACAATATGGCTGATGTGATACAGGAGGTATGCCCTTATAGTTTTGTATAATATGGCTGCTGTGATACGGGAGTTATGCAATTATAGTTGTGTAAAATATGGCTGCTGTGATACGGGAAGTATGCCATTATAGTTGTGTACAATATGGCTGCTGTGATACGGAATGTATGCCATATAGTTGTGTACAATATGCTGATGGGATACAGGAGGTATGCCTTTATAGTGTTGTATAATATAGCTGCTGTGATACGGGAGATATACCATTATAGTTGTGTACAATATGATGGTGTGATATGGAAGGTATGCCAATATAGTTGTGTACAATATGGCTGTTGTGATACGGGAGATATGCAATTATAGTTGTGTACAATATGACTGCTGTGATACGGGAGGTATGCCATTATAGTTATTACAATATAACTGCTGTGAAACTGGAGGTATACCATTATAGTTGTGTACAATATAATGGTGTGATACGGAAGGTATGCCATTATAGTTGTGTACAATATGGCTGATGTGATATGGGAGATATGTCATTATAGTTGTGTACAATATGGCTGCTCTTATACGGGAGGTATGCCATTATAGTTATGTACAATACGGCTGCTGTGATACGAGAGTTATGCAATTATAGTTGTATTATATGTGTGTACAATATGGCTGCTGTGATACGGGAGATATGTCATTATATGTTTGTACAATATGGCTGCTGTAATACGGGAGATATGTCATTGTAGTTGTGTACAATATGACTACTGTGATACGGAACGTATGCAATATAGTTGTGTACAATATGGCTGCTGTGGTACGGGAGATATGCAATTATAGTTGTGTACAATATGGCTGCCCTGATACGGGAGGTATGCCATTATAGTTGTGTATAATATAGCTGCTGTGATACGGGAGGTATGCCATTATAGTTGTGTACAATATGGCTGCTGATACGGAACGTATGCCATATAGTTGTGTACAATATGCTGATGTGATACAGGAGGTATGCCATTATTGTTTGTACAATATGGCTGCTGTGATACGGGAGGTATGCCATTATAGTTGTGTACAATATGGCTGCTGATACGGAACGTATGCCATATAGTTGTGTACAATATGCTGATGTGATACAGGAGGTATGCCATTATTGTTTGTACAATATGGCTGCTGTGATACGGGAGGTATGCCATTATAATTGTGTACAATATGGCTGCTCTGATACGGGAGATATGCCATTATAGTTGTGTACAATATGGCTGCTGTGATACGGGAGGTATGCCATTATAATAGTGTACAATATGGCTGTCTGATACGGGAGATATGCCATTATAGTTTAGTACAATATGGCTGCTCTGATACGGGAGATATCCCATTATAGTTGTGTAAAATATGGTTGCTGTGATACGGGATGTTTTCCATTATAGTTTTGTACAATATGGCTGCTGTGATACGGGAGTTATGCAATTATAGTTGTGTAAAACATGCTCCTGTGATACAGGAGGTATGCCATTATAGTTGTGTACAATATGGCTGCTGTGATACGGGAGTTATATGCTGTCATAAGATTTACGTTTCTTCCACCCGACGGGTCACAAGACTCATCCTGTAAAACCCCAGGCTTGTCGAGGTTTTACAGGATTTTGTTATTTTGTTGGAATAAACCTATATCTAATGACAGCATATGAAAGTGTATTTTTTTCTCATACCCTTTCAGAAATACAAGCTCATATCATAGTTGTCAGTGTTGAAACGTCGCCATGTTGAAAATATATATCTTTTTTATTTCGTTACGAAACCTGGAATGTTTTTCCTTGTTGAAATCCTCGAAAACTTCGTTTAACAGAGTTTGAATATCAACCCATAATTTTACCTTTTGTTATGAATAGTGGCTTGATAGCAGCAGGATAGCGACATAGATCTATTTAGGACAAACGGTAAAAATATTACGCACTATAAAAATAGTGCAAAACCTAGCCTTTAACACTTTTGAAGATAAGATATATTTTAGCATTAATGTAATTCAACAATCCAGCTTTGATAGATAAAACAAAATGTTACAATTCATCCTGGAGACACAAGTAAGAGTTGTGCTCAAAAGTGTGGTCACATGATACGTGTACATGGAAAGTGGGTTAACTTTTAATCACTGTCTGAATCGTAAATGACGCGCGGTATCTTTTGATTTGGGCATTGTTTGTGATGTTGATGTTATTTGAACAATTGTTGAGGTATGCGTTTTCCTGTTGTCGATTTTTATACAGTGGAATTTAGATATCTGAGGTACAATGCCATGCAACTCTTTCGAAGGGGCGATTAACCTACTATAGTATGGCTCAGAATCACCAAAAGGATTAATATTCAGTGTTCACGTAAATGTCCCGGTCATTGTTTTCCATAAAATATTTTTTGGCTGACTGTTTCCTTGGTCCTAAAACTTAAATAGAATCTATGTGGTATTTATTAGTCATGAGTTAAATGCACAAATATGTTTTTATGCAATATATTTTCTCTATCCCAGCGTATCCATCATTTCGTGCAGTTAACATTACCAGAATAATGCAGAAACACTTAACGACTCAACAACTTTAATCTGAGCACATTCATTCTCCTCTTGTTCCAAATTGATAGTAATATCTTCTAATTTTAGCAACGTTTGTCTAACGCACCCCACAGTACTTGTACAAGAAATCGGTACCTAATATACCTTCCAAACTAGCAATTTTGGCAACAATTACAACATGCTCATAACATTTACTCTTAACTTTTAAGTTGAATAGTCGTACTACCTAACACCGAAATTTCTCGACCATCAGCTGCATTCAGCTTTAAAAAGACACTTTCTATCTAATATTGAATCTTCACGAGAAATTTTCTCATGGACACTTTCGTCTATTATTGTAACAGTAGAACCGAGTGAACAAGTATAGTGATAGGTGTCTCACACACTGAAGGTTTCAAAAATAAACTATTGACACTATGGCATGACGTTTAACTATAGGCCCTTGAATTGGACTACTGTTGTCAGCCAATTTCACCTCTGGAGTTAAGCTGTCGGGCGTGAGCTCAACCCTTGCTGGTTTAACTGTAACTTTTGTGATGATTCATTTGTTTCTTTGGGGTTGTGATTCTCATTTCTAGGACACCTATTTTTGAAATGTCCTTTCTCCCCACATTACATCTTACCTTACATTTTGTATGTTAAAAGTTCTCTGTTTCCTTAGTGTATGTAATGACTGCATTAACTTTTCTAATTTCTCTGACATTTCTTTTAGTCTACCATCTATAAATTCAGATTTCTCGCAATTTACTACAGATACATGCTCATTTAAAGGATTTCTGTTATAAGGCCCTTTTACAGATTCGTATTCGACAGCTAATGAAATAGCTTCATTCAGTGTAGAAGGTCTGTTAAATCTGACGTGTTTCTTTAATTCCAAGTTACCTAAACTACTAATGAACTGGTCAATAATAATTTCTTTATCGCGTATATCCCTTGGGACATCTGAGAAAGCTTTTCTATCCATTTTTCTAATACTAGAGCCGTAATCAGCTGCATATTCGTTTTTATTTCTGTTCCTACTACGAAATGCGGCTCTATGGGCAATTTGTAGTTCTGGCGGATCCAACCCTTTTAAGAGTGCTCTTTTTATAGCTTTAAAACTATCTAACTGACGAAGTATGAGATCACTAAGAACCTCTTGTGCCTGTCCTCGTAAAAACATTGATATTTGTTGTCCTCTGTCATCGTCATTTCAGTCATTCCATTTGGCAACTTGTTCAACATGATGCAGAAAATCTGGAAATTCTGTAGTTCCATCATAGATATTAGGTTCTTATTCTTTTCTTTTGTGTTTTGATTTTGGTTTTCTGTGACCAGTGCGCCGCACATTTATCACGTCATTATAATCCGAATCTAAATCTGAACAATCAAGTTTCAAGTTTGGGTGCAATCGACAGTGTTGCACATTTGTGCCGGATTTGTCATACTCTAAACTTGAACTGCTACTGCTGAGACTTCGAGATTTTCTTGATATCCTTTGAATTGATTTTGATCGACATGATTCCCTATTATGTTTAGAAGGATTTAAATCTGCGCTTTTGTTTTGGACATAAATTGCATGCTTTCTATTTTCTCTTCGTGACGAGTTTTCACGTACATTATACGTATGTGTAGGCCTACTTCTTTCTCTATTTTTCTGTGTGTGAAATTTGAATTTTCGGTCACGTTCCGTTTCGCTTATAATTTCAGAACTATCGCTATCAAATTCATTGGAAATCATGTGCTATTGTTTTCCGATTTTGCTTTGGATTTGACTTCAGCTTTTCACTTTGTCTAGGTTTGTCATATTTACGCCTGACATCAAATTTAAAGCTGAACTACGAAGATAAAAAGCTTTTGAACTTTTAATAAAAAAATATTGTTGAAAAAGTGTTTTGAAACATTCCCACTTCATATCCCCAGCTGACATATTTGTAATTGTTTCTCAGGAAAATCAGGTCCCACATCAGGTATAAAAGGCGAATTAATTATATCGGTCGTCATTTTATAACTGTACTCGCAACGCGAACCGTGCGAAATCTCAGAGGCTGAACAATACTCATCGAATCTTCCCTGTACTTTTGTGACGGACGTTTCAACAGAAATATACATCTGTGCATCCAGTGAAATTTTCAGCAACGTACAAACAACAACAAACAAGGAAAGTGTTGGTTCATCCATAGTAAATCCAAAACTTATTCCTTTTTTTCAAAGATCAAGCCCATTCCAAAACATAAACAAGGCCATCTGCTTCCTACTGTCATTCGGCCATTGAGCCATGTTCGTTATTCCGGTTAACAGCGAAACCATTTTTGTTCCCTTTCTGGCCATTTCTTAGTAAAACAACAGTTCAATAGATATAATCATATTAAAATCATACTGTCCAAGCAGCGATATACAAAGCTAATATTTACTTTATATATCGCTGGTCCAAGCAAAGCATTGGAATGATTTATGCCACCCATAGTTATTTTTTGGGGGGTATTTTACAGGTACAAATGTATAGAACTCGGTGATCTCAAATAACAACATACATGTTATGCACTATGACAAGATATATTTCTATAGTATGCAAAAAAATCACTTCTGCTATAATTATCTTCCTTCTTAGCGAGGAACTATTTACGAAAAATTTTAGTCTGAGGAATCGATGCAATAGAACATGCGCGTTTACGAAATTTGAATGACAGACAAACACCTATTTTTTGACGAATAGGTGTAGATACTAAGTAAGTTGACCACTGACAGGTACAATGCCTGCATTTGATGATAGCTGCATAGAAATAACAACAAAGTCACATGGTCTTGTTTAAAAATGTATTCATAATTTGAAAGAAACGAAGAAATGTCAATATACACTTAGATTACTCTACTTGAATAATAGAAAATATTGTCAGGATATGCATTATATATGAAAATCATAATATCTCAGTTATTATTAAAGTCAATTAAATATTAGTTAGAATAAATATCAGTCATCCATTCTTTTCCATTACATAGTTGAAATCAAATTTATCAAATTAACATAAAATATATGTTATGGTTCACCCTGAATAAATAAGTTGGGATTATTTGAAAGAGATTATCTTCCTGATTCCAAAACCGAAAACATATTTTCAATCGGACAACGCATTTGCAAGAAATACACTTTTAAAGTTCGAAATTAAGCTGCTATGGGGAATTCCCGCCTTTTGATAAAGGGCGCTGTTTTCGTGACGTAGTTTTCACCGTTTCTGAATAGCAAACAAGCCAGGGAAACGCACTCTGTAATTCTTTTTTTTTGTCACTGATAACAAATAAATTAATTCAACAGAGAAGTATGTATCATTACTTGTTTAAATGTGCGTTTAGTGTATAATAAGTTATATGTGGATCATGTGTTATATAGGCCAACGGTTGGGCCCAGTGATTACAGCGCTCGTGCATAGGATAGTCGGACATTCATTACGTTTACGTTTACTGAGCTGGAACGTTAACAGAAACGCGGAACAGAAAGTAAGTGACAAGGAGTTCATTAGTATTTTTCAGAACTATGATATTGTATTTTTATCTGAATGTTGGATAAAATCTTATACCGTTACTGATTTGTCTTTGTTGAGTGAATTCGAATGTTTACGTTTTCCTCGTACACTAGGTACAGGTGTTGGTCTACTGTTACTTTATCGGAAAAGCTTAGGTGACTATGTTTCTTTTGTAAAATGTGTTAGTGATTCCCTTGTTTGGATAAAGATTTCTAACATTTCTACGACCGATATTTATATTTGTTTTGCATATATTCCACATGAAAATAACGTATTTTATAGATTATATAACGTACATCTTTTTAACTGTCTTGAAAATCATATTGCTGAATATTCTGTAACAGGTAACGTAATAGTTGCAGGTGATCTAAATAGTAGAATGAGTGATCGTAAAAATGATTTTGTAGAACCAGACCACATTTCAGGTCATATTTATGATTTTTGTCAGATCTTTTTGATTATGACGAAGACGTGATTATGGCTCAGAGAAACTCTGAGGACAATACCGTGAATACGTTCGGTAAAAAATTGATTGCTATTTGTAAATCAAGTGGCATGAGGATGTGTAACGGTAGAACATGGGCGTTTTACCTTTTTCAATCATTTGGGTGCTAGTGTTATAGATGTACTCGCTCACAAGAATTGTTTTGAACTTGTCACTAACTTTAATGTGTGTGATTTTAATAATTTTTCTGATCATGCACCTATATCTTTCGAAATACCCTGTATGATTGATAATATTGTAAACGTTCATGAATGTTCTACTAAATCGTCTATTAAGGTAACTGTGTACAGGTGGAAACATGATCATTTAGATGAGATGAAACGTGTTTTAAATGAGAAGGAAAATATTTTGAAAAATATTGTTTATAATATTGAATCAGATAAATGGAGTGTATAAAACATATGTCCAATCCCTCAAAAAATTTAATTGTCATAGAACAATGGAAAATAAGCGTTTATATAAACAATATGAGAGGAAGAGAAGAAGATGTTATATGAGAAAAGAGGGAAATAAATTAAGTTATCTCAGGAAAAGTAATCCAAAGCAGTTTTATCATATCTTTAAAAAACGTTCTTGTACAAGGAAAACTAATTTATCAGTTAATGATTTTTATGAACACTTCAAGGAAATTCTAACACAAATGCTAATGATGTTGAAATTGGCAATTCTGTTACGAGGGAATGTGTGTTTGAGGAATTGGACGTAACTATTAGGGAAGATGAAATATGTGATGTTTTGAAACAAGTCGCCTGGTGTAGATACTATGTTGAATGAATACTTTGTTAAATTTAAGGATTACTTTGTTCCATTGTTGTGTAAATTATTTAATTGCATTTTTTCAAGAGGACGTTTTCCAGAAGGTTGGTCACAAGTAATTATAGTACCAATTCACAGAAAGGTGATGTGAACTCACCAAATAATTACAGAGGTATCACACTTGTTAGCTGTTTATCAAAACTTTTTACATCGGTATTGAATAATCGATTACTTGATTGGTCTTATGAAAATGATGTAATATCTGATGCACAATTTGGTTTTAAACAGGGTCTTGGTACCACTGATGCGATTTTTGCTCGCCATTGTTTAGTTAACAAAATGATTTTACAAAAAGGAGAAGCTATATTGCTGTTTTATTGATTATGAAAAAGCCTTTGAAAGTATAAATAGAAAAAAAGTTACTTTATAAACTGGGTAGATCCCTGGTAACAGGGAAAATGTTCACGATTATAAA
The DNA here is from genome assembly GCA_030159075.1 of Atrina japonica. NCBI lineage: Eukaryota > Metazoa > Mollusca > Bivalvia > Pterioida > Pinnidae > Atrina > Atrina japonica. The sequence goes on from BROG01000670.1 coordinate 82,759, forward strand.
ATCTTTATATAATAATATTAAATCATGCATTAGACATGACTGTGTAAATTCCGATTTTTCCAGTGTCCCAAACGGATTGATGTAGGGTGAAGGGTTGTCTCCCTTTTTGTTCTCTCTTTATATCAATGATTTTGAAAATCACATGTTATACAGTAAGTATTTAACAGATACTCATATGATACAATATTATATCCGTAAGTCTTTACCTGAGAAGTACATTTTTTTCACTTGCACAATTTAGACTGTCCTCACATGCATTAATGATAGAACAGGGTAGATACAGAAATATCCCAAGAGAAGACAGAATTTGTGAAAAGTGTTCACGTCATGAAGTTGAGGATGAATTTCATTTTCTTTTTATATGCCCTTTCTATACAAATTTAAGGTCTAAATACATAAATAAATATTACTACAAAAGGCCTTCTATATTTGAATTAGTTCAGTTATTAGGTATTGAAAATAAAACAAAATTGTGTAACCTGGCTAAGTTTCTTACCAATGCCTTTGTACATAGGAAAAATAATTGATTGTTTCAATGTTCTTCCTCCATTTTCATTTTCATGTTTACTCTTGATCACTCTTGATCTACTTTATGTACTTATTCAATTTGATAAGTATATAATTATTTATTTATATGTATTGCACATGTATATATGTGTGTATATGTGCATGTTCACAAAATTGTATATAATACTGTATGTTTATGCTGATGATCCGTAAGGCTTAAGGCAGTTAAATTAATAAATGAATAAAATGAAAAGGTTCAAGCGAACTTTTCTGATCACCTTTCTGAGCACTTGTTTGAATGAATAAGTGACTATTTCTTTTTTATCACCGCTATCCTAGCTAGGTCTGATCCGCTGTTGTGTACAATACCCCGTAAATGCGACTTTCAATCAATCAATTAATCAATCAATTCTTTATTCTCACAATTGTTCAAACAACATAGAGAAAATACATTCAATACAGTTCTGTATGATGTATGATGAAACACATACGTTAACCTGGAGGGTTGACCTTCTGCAATGTAATTCTGATAAATTTGACAATTTTGTTAAGTATTCTGATATTTTTGGAAGAAAACATTTAAGCGTGTTCGGACGTATGTTATATTTTTGGGGTAAATAAATTTTCGTTCATCTTTGAGATTTTTACAGCATAAGAACATATGAAATTCGTCACCAATATCTAAATTACATACGTTACACCTTCGTTCTTCTCTAGGAATATTTTACCATCTTCCAACTTAGGATGCAATAGGTAAACGATGGTTTGTTGTTCTCAATTTAGCTATAGTTCTAATTTTAGTAATATCTATTGAACAAGAAACATAGTTTTGACATTTAAATTCAAAATTCGTAAATAGATTATAAATAATACCTTTGCTTGACTAAGTACAGTCTGATAACAAGTTTTGCTGAAATTGATCACAATTAACACAAATCACAACAAATTTGGTTATGTACATTTTGGTACAACCAGAGGTGTAATTTATCAAACAGTCAGGATGAGATTTCTAGCTTTCTTAAAAATTGCAAACATTGCTTTTTTGGCCTTCTTCACATAAATACATTCAGTTCCGCTTCAATTTCATTTGATATATATGAGGCACCGTGTATTTCATTTTGTTGCAAAAATTATTCAATATTATTTTGGAATAAGGCGAACAATTGAGGAGAAAGATTTTCACCCTGTCTCACGCCGATTTTGCACGGAAAATAATTAGAATATTCATTATTTAATGTTACTCTAGATTTACAATCGTTGTACATATTAACTATAACATTTAGACATTTATCATTTATATTACTGTCTAGTAGTTTGCGCCATAACCCAACTCTCCATACAGAGTCAAAAGCGACTTTAAAATCAGTAAAAGCACAGAAAAGTTTCTTTTTTTTGACATAAATGAAAGTTCATTTAATGTATACAAAGTGAGTATGTTATCTAAAGTAGAATATTTAGCCCTAAATCCTGTTTGATTCTCACTAATCAGTTCAAAAGTTTCAGAATAATCAGTAAGTGGTTTACACAAGATAGAAGTGAACAATTTCCCCATACAACTTAATAATGTAATGGGTCGATAATTTGCAGGGTCACTTTCCCTACCTTTGTTCTTATAAATAGGCAGTATGTTTCCAAATAGCCATTCTTCAGGCAAAATAACTGTATCAATTACAATATTGAAAAGATTCATATAAATAGGTAACACCATGTTAATCGAAGAAATAATGTTCATTTAAAATTGGATCACTACCACAACTTTTGTTTTTCTTCAATGATTTCACAATACAGATACTCTCTTACTCAGATATTACGTCATTCAGCATTGGGTTATGATCACACACACACACACACATACACACACACACACACACACACACACACATACATATATATATATATATATATATATATATATATATATATATATATATATATATATATATATATATATATATACACACTACCTCGTGATACTCATTTAGGCAATCATTTGTACCTTATTTATACTCACTAAAACTCTACATTAAACATCTACTAAAAATTTTACATTTGTCTTTTCTTATTATTTTATTGATAATTTTCCTATATTCTTTAGGATTAGAACTTCTCAATTTTATAATCTTTTTCATCATATTTTTTCTGTACTTTTTTCAAGCTATCATCTAACACCCTTATATTTCTTATCAGAATTGGGTAATTCATTCTTAAAAATAATAGAACCATGTCTTGTACAATCGTTTTGTTTTCCTATATCTTTTACGTGCATGGAAACAACTATCACGGGTCATATTACATTAGCAAATTTTCAGTCAATTTAATTTATAAATTATTTAGCAAATTTAACTTATAAACTATTTTTGAAATTTCAGAAACAATTTTATATATCATATGATTACATATCACAGTTCATATTACATGTAATTAACAAATTCATTTTACCGAATTTATGTTCATAAATTCATTTTCTCAGGTTAGAGAACTGTTATACAATTTCCCATTAAGGTTTATTTTTAGTTAATTTACTAATTTGCATTCCTTTCGCCAGGTAAACTTTCAGCACAATACTTAGGACTCGGTCTTAGTGACAATTCCCGTTTGTGTAAAATATTGTCTAAATTGTTCGCACAAAGTAATATGCCATTTAAACAACCAATATAAATGTTTTCTACAAAATAACTAGCTTTACTACCTGACCATGGTTTAGTTTTTTTTCTGTCGAACTATTTCTTTTATCATTTCTATTAGTACCATTTACAGGTTTTGATTTTCTTTCAAAACACATGGCATTGGCATATGGCTATCCGAGTAAAGCTTAGAAAATTCTAAAATCTCCAATTTTTCAACCAGTTTCAATAATTCTAATGTACAAATACAATAATCAACAACACTATATTTAGTTGTAGTAAATTTGCCGTTTTCTAATCGAAAAGAAAATAAGAAAATACATATTATTTGATCTACAAAAAACTAATAATTGATTCCCAAAGTATTTTTCTTTTTGTATACCGACACTCTTTTCTTGAAATATTTAATACATCTAATTCACGAATATTTGATAGAGAGTCTACATAAGAATCGTAAAGGTTCAAATCATTATCAGATATATCGTTTTGTTCAAAACAATCATCACAATTGCTAACTCTTGCATTGAAATCGCCAATTAAAGATATTCTGTTGTGAGATGAATTCAAATTAATAAATTCTCTTTCAATTTCACCAAAAGCGTCAGGTGAGCTATATACAAATTCCACGGAGATATACACAACACCAAATACACAATCATCTTGACAATTAAAAATACTGTTAACCCTAAACCCTTACACTCTGTGTCAATAGGCGATATAAAATCTGCTAAACAGTTTTTGTATCCGAACGTTATGTCACCTGAATGATGGTTTGAAAAATTTTGCGTATGTGTCACAGTCCATATATATATATATATATATATATATATATATATATATATATATATATATATATATATATATATATATATATATATGTGTGTGTGTGTGTGTGTGTGTGTGTGTGTGTGTGTGTGTGTGTGTGTGTGTGTGTGTGTGTGTGTGTGTGTGTGTGTGTGGAAAATAGAACATTTAATTTTAAGGTAGAACACCGGAGTGGATCTCAGCACAAAAATGCAAATGCATTAAGTATATTACATACCACTGGACAAGTACGTAAACTACTTGAGTAGATGCAATCTGGTTTATATGATTTATCTTAAATTTTATCAATATGTTTTATGTAATTGTATTTTAGTATATATATTAGTTGCAAATGCCCAACTAGTGAACTTGTGAATTTTTCAGTGACATTAAACCGATTTTAAATCATATTTAACTGTTGTGTATTTTCGTGGATGGATGTTTGTTCCATAATTGCAATAATATAATGAGCTATGCAGTTTCGCGTTACATTGTTGTGATTTCTGTGTCAAATATATTCGATCTATTTTCTGGAAGACTTGTTGAATCCTAATTGTTGAAATTCTATGTTGTACCCTCAATGACATTATCATAGTTGTGTCAAAAGGACACCCAGAACTATGGACTGATGTGCCTTAACGGACAAAGTTCAAGTTTGCCATGGTTGTGTTCAATTAATTAATGTGATTCCGGATTTGGACAAATTTGCAGTTGCTAAAATTCTATTGTGCCTAGAATTCAATACAGATGTTTCGTGCAGTGATTGTCCAGATCGCGATTCACATTCAAGGACCTTAACAGTTGGGCAATTTGTTTATTGTTGTTTAACGTCCCACTTAAGAATATTTGACTCATATGGAGACGTCACCAAAAGCCGGTGATGGCTTCAAATTTTGGCCCATGCTCGGCACTTACGGCCATTGAGCAGTGAGTTTTTTTTAACTTGTCGACACCTGCTGCGCCACGGGACGTTTTTACTCTCTCAATCCGAAGGACAGGAAACCGACCCGCCGCCGGCTGGACTTGAACTTACGGCCTCACGATCAAGAGTCTAGCGCGCTACCGACTGAGCCAGGCCGACTCTGAGATATTTTGTAGCTTTGCTACAATGTCTAACAGTATGTGTATAATATCATAATTTTTAATCTGAAAGTGAAGAAAGGGAGGGTGGTGTAATCTACCATAGGCAATCTGCCATGGTAATTTAACCCTGCTATGGTTGATTACGCCCCCATCTTTTTTCATTTTGATAATGGGAAATTATGCTAATATATATCCACACAATATCAGCCAGGAATAAGTATTCCTATCAAAGTTCAGCATTTGAAAAATAAGGGGTGCCTCAAAATGTAAAAATAATATGTTAATATAGTATTTAAAGCCCATTTAGTTAAAAAGCAGATATCTATTTCAATTAGTGGAAAAAAGTTAGGTGGGTGAATCTAACATGGAGGGGGGTAAATCACCTGGGGTTAATCTACCATGTGATAATTTAACCCCGGCGGTTAAAATACAGTATGGTAGATTAACCCCGGGGTTAAATAACCATGTATTCAAAATATCATAGGACACTGGGTTGCATTGAGGAGAAGCGAGGACGCTAACCACTTTAGTTAATTCATATCAAAAGTACATGATGTGGACTTTCCTTTAAACACATTTTGGCACATGTAGATAATTTAAACCTATTTTATTGATATAACAAATGAATTAGACACAAGTTCTTACAACTTACTAGGTCTTCTCCAGATAATACAGTATGTGATTAATTTAAACATATAATTCGTATATTATACATACATACACACACATACATACATTCCTACATACACATACATATTGTACAGAGAGAGAGAGAGAGAGAGAGAGAGAGAGAGAGAGAGAGAGAGAGAGAGAGAGAGACAGAGTGAGAGAGAGAGAGAGAGAGAGAGAGAGAGAGAGAGAGAGAGAGAGAGAGAGAGAGAGAGAGAATATGGTTGCAATGGTTGTCATATGATGGATTAGAACCTTTTGGATGCTTTCGTAATTGACTGAACGGCCAGCACAATTTGGACAATGGTCTCCGATTTCCCCATAGAAAAAAACTGACACAATTACCTAAGTGAATACATATAGTCGTGAGAATACCAAGAATCGCAGTTCGTGAGTTTTACTGTTGTGAACATACTAGGAAGTAGTGATATGCATCTTCAATGCCGTCACCACCACAAACGGTGTTGATATAATGACAATCCGGACGATCCGTGTCCGTTTCTGTTATTTATAGATACTCCCGTAATGCTTTGTAATCTGTTGCGCAGAACGCCATTAAAATGATCGATGCAGCATGTTGTGTGATGTGTGTTTCTGAGTAGTCTTTCTACCCTGTGCTTAATACTCTTCTAACCGACAGGTGAGGAATAAATCCCTTCCCGAAATAAATCATTTTTAAGAGCACTACAGCCGTGCCTAATTCGTGCTAACTGCACCGATAAATATCGATTTCCAACATTCAAATATTTGGGTAGAACAGGTGATATATGCGATATTTTCATAATGAATTCGGAGGTTGATGTAATATTTTTACAGTCTTAGTTTATAGAGGAGGGGATGTTTATAGATAAGTCAAGGTTTATAGAAGAGGGGATAAATGACCTTTTAAATATGTCTACTCTGCACCTTGGCATTTGGTAGTTATGTGGGTTACGGAAATCAGGGCTATGGTCACCACTACTCGAGGAAGTATACTATGAAAATATTCAGGAACTAACCTATTATGAAGTTTGTAGAAAGTAGAGAATTTGAACCTTTTGCGCCTGGACCTAAGGGGTACCCAGCCAGTTTCGAGGTATAATGAGGTATAATGATTCACGGGACGCTATAGACGTTAGTCCGGTAACAAGTCTCGCAGCTTCTAGCTGGACAATTTGACAATTCAAAATAGCAATCGTCTTAAACACAGGAAGCATATTCGAGCGCAGGTACATAGTGTTCAATGTGTCCTTGATGACTGTATTGTAGTTATTTTAATGCAGTTATTCTGGAAGATGCTGTTTTAATAAGATGGTGAATGTGATCATACCAGTTACCATTACTGTTGAGAAAAACCCCTAGGTGGCAACGAGAGTCAGAGAAAAGAAGGTGTTCATTGTTACATTTTATATTTGGTCTGATATCAAGTGACCTGGAAGAGAACAAAACAACTTTCGTCTTAGCAGGATTAAACTGCATAAGCCATTGATTTTACCAATCTTGTAAACGTTGAATATCATGTAGATGTAAAATGTAAACAAGCAGAATCTATTCGATCTATTTATTCTCGTGGTATCAAGACTTTTTACATTTCAAAACCAAAGTCCGAACCTCCACAAATAAGCTGACATTCTACAAAACTTCCGAAATTGTTTATGTTTCCTCCACAACCACTGTATTGAAATTCCATGCAAAGCCGGAAGACGCTGTTGTAATAATAATGCGTCACCGGTAACGTATTGTTATTTGGGCATATCCCGGGATCTTGGTTCTGTCGACAACCACAACTTCTCATACACTGAAATGGTGTTCGAAATCTGTTACGATTACCCCTTCGTCCCATGTATTGAAATTGTTCACAATGTCCACTCGTACTGTTGAACCACCAATATGGCATGCCGTTGTAGGACTGATATTTTGAATAGCCAGGCTGTAGTTGCAAATGACATCCTGTAAAATTAGGGGAAAGTATGGCTATAACTTAGTATGAATATATACGGATATTGAGTTTGTTTATTGTTGTTTAACGTCCCACTCAAGAATCTTTCACTCATATGGAGACGTCACCAAATGCAGCGAAGGGCTTCAAATTTTGGCCTGTACTCGGCACTTACGGCCATTGAGCAGTGAGGGTTTTTTAACGTGCCGACACCTACTGCGACACGGGACCTCGATTTTTACTGTCTCATCCGAAGGACAGGAAACCCTACCTGCCGCCAGCTAGACTCGAACTCACGACCTTACGATCAAGAGTCGAGCGCGCTACCTATTGAGCCAAGCGGGCTCGCAGATTGAGTTAAATCCATATAACCTGGAAGGGCAGAGTCATTGAACCCTTTCTTGATCTGGACGAATTTTAAGATTAAGTAATCATTCCTGCTTGTCTTCATACCTATGGTTCTACAGTTAGTAATAAAACGCATTTCGCGTGAAGCCTGTTATAACCGAAAAGCCAATGGGATCGACCATATGATAATCAGAAGAATACTCCGCTCTGAAAAGTTATTTGAATCAAAAACGCTATAGACCCTGATGATAATTACCTGTGAAGTTAACTTATACAGCAGGACACAAAAACTTTTGGAATCTAATATTATAATCTAACCAATCATAATCCTCAGTATCCCTTTAAATGTACTCTTTAGCAGATCATTACTATAACAATAAATGAAATAATTGATTTCTTGGTATATCTAACTAGAATTTCTAAGTTCAAAATATATATAACCTGTGGGTTGTTGTCACTAGTACTGCTGGGGCTGTTTGGGTCTCGGTGGGGTTTAGGTGTACTTTTACCTATTATCTGCAAGCTTGTGATCGCGACTAGTACTTCTACACTGATGAATTGATTTCAGTGAAATTTTGCACATTAGAAAGTTTGCATGAAGGAAGAAAATCGCTGTTCAAAACTTTTGCTAGATTTAAGTCTCTCTCTCTCTCTCTGGTTTTTATGAAACTTTTCACAATTAGAGATTACTATATGTACATATGTGCATAACGGAAGAGGGTTTCTATTCTAAATGGACTTAATAATGAATACTTGACCTGATACCATTTTCTTGCATAAAATTTATCCAATAATAAGTAGCTCAGTTTTAGAAAGGTCATTATTAACCGATATTGTGGACCTTGCAATCATGCAACACGAGGTCGGAATCGCTTAAATGCAAAAGACAAAGTATATAGAGTCCTTCAGTTCTCCGGTAACACATCGAATACTACTGAATCACCAATATATATATATATAGTAAGTACCAGTAATTATTCCAAAAAGATAATAATACAGAATAGAAATTAAATACAATGTACATTTATGTTGTATGTCGTTAAGACGTCTCTATATTTTTGGGATTGATATTAAATGATGTAAAGTCCTCAGGGAACATTAAAATAATCAAATCAATCTGAAGAACATAAATTTAGATGACAAATGAATGTTATTGATTGAAAATTGGATCGCAAAAAATCCGTAGAACATTAAGACTTGTATCCATCAGTTTAAGAAAAGGTAACATACATGTATGTTTTACTTCATATTATTAACTCAATACTCAAGCTCAACTTTTAAGAATTTTAGATGAAATACACAATATATGCTGCATTGGGACATAAACACGTAGGAATATATTAAAAAGGTCATGTAGTCATCCTTGTTAAGTTAGCGTCTTAATCAAAATGGCCGATTCACTAATGACGGTTACTGTCATTTTATCAATGTCATTTTCATAAACTTAAAGGGGCATTAGCTGTGTTTACCAAAATAATCATTCGGCTTTTTTGTACTTTTACCACTTGTACTTGATGTACAGTAATACATCTAGGCGAAAGGTGATAAAACTATTATCAGATAATTTTTTTACTCAACTTCAAGATTGTAAAAAAATCAAATCGAATTGCTCCTCCTTAATATTTTTCTCAACTGAGGTAAGATTGTTAAGTGGCGGTGTAAATCTATGTATATGTCACGATTCAATTTACTTCGATGTTTGAACATTACTCTAACTCTTTTCTCAACTTGGTTAAAGTTGTGGACCATAAAAAAATTATCAGACATATTTCTTTTTCAAGTGATAAAAGTGTAGTTGACTTTAGTAATTCTTAACAAAAAATGGCCACCCCTATGTTCTCCTCGGAATAAATAGACGCCCATGCCAGGGCCTCCGTTGCCGTAAAGTATTTCGGGGCATGTTTAATCCCTTGATTTTCGAATACAATGTGTTATTTGAGCGATATAGGTTTAGTGGATCAACACTTCTTTTTCTGTTGGCTAGTTTTGACCATACGACGTTTGTGTACATTAACAATAGGTACAGTGTAAATTTTGTCCGGTACATGTGCCGCAGTGTATGTCCCGAGTCATTTATCTTATCTAATGTACTTATATCTTGCATATCATTTATTATATACATTATACGTATTATATGTATAACGTACTTTGACTTTGATCGTGTATTGGCATTTTACATGACTTTTTAAATGCCTATTTCATTTTTAACGCAATTTATATCTCTTGGTTAGTTATTAAATAATTATTCATATAATATGGTCAGAGAAATGTCCAAACAGTGCATCGTGACATATATTGGGACATATATCCTGGACTAGATTGACACTGCCCCTAGACAATTTTACCTCAGTTGAGAAAAAGGGGAGCATAGACGCCATCTTGAAAATGAACTGCAATATTTAGAACTCAACTAATATGCAATATAGACATTGGTGAACAGGGTTTACATTACTTGCAGGTCCACAAAAACAAAACAAAAAAAGGTCAGGGAAATTAAATCTGATTTTAATTACGTTGTGAAATAGATTTTGATATCATTTTGCGGGGTGCATTGCACAGCTTAATGTGAATTACAGTTGTATATGAAAACTAATCAATTATATCCAAGTGTTATCCAGCTACACGTATTAGAATTCCAAATTTCGATTTAGTGGTTGTATTTAAAGACAATCCAAAAATATCCAACTCGGGTCATTCAAAACATTCATAATTTTTACGCATTGCAACATTTACAAATGTTAGTCCTGGTTATGCATGTAATCTAAAAGACAGGACATTAATTATTATGCAGTCCGGTTAAAAGGATACATAAAAACATAATAACATTATTCGATCTGTACACGATTGGTCATAAGTAACAATACGAATATATTTTACAGTCTCACTATTCCATTTGCATCATCTTCCATCTTTGCCTTATCACAATTGACAATATTACTACGCGATACCTCGTGCCAGTGCTGAAAGATCGACAAAACTGAAATATATTGACCCAAAGTTTAATGTTTTATGGAAATAGGTAACACCGTATAAGAAAAGGATGGTTTACAGTGGTATTAAATGAACAACTAAAATAAACATGTTTTAGTTCGGATCTACTTCAACATTAGCAATTTCCAGTAAGGTGTTGCTCGGCTCTTAAATATCAGACCTAAGTCCAGGTAATAAAGTCAGTATGTATAAATCTGGATATTATGATCGCACATGTAAGGTTTCCTATGCATGCTTTTAAAAACATTCAACATATCTACATTATATTGACATTAGCAACAGATGCTGACTTCACGATCTGTTTGTAAACCGTTTCTAACAGCTTACCACATGTCCACGTGTGTCTTACTTTGTGTTCCCGAATGTTTTGTAATCTTTTTGAATGATTTATTCAACTTATTAAACACGAATTTACTAATCTAATTACTAATACTCTCCTTTAAAAACACTTGATAAATATTTAATAAACAGTTTTATTTTTGGCGATTCCTGCTTGAAGCCCCAAGGGAACTATTTTTTGGCCATGAGGAAAAACAATTTTTATTTACCGCTTTGTGATTGGAACGGTTACTTTAATGAAGCCTCGTAACTTTGATTTTTAATTTCACAAAATTTTCTCTTCTAATACATCCAGACTGGATGTTGAGAAATTTAATTTCTATTTTTTGGATTTTAAAATTTTCTGTAAATCACAACGGAAGTGGACGCCATGGAAGGATATTAAAAGACAGTTTTAATATATGTAAGTGCCTTTTTATATTTCAGTTTCATATAAATTTGTTCATTTTTAGTTTAGTGCTCACAATGGTTTTCGAAAAATTTACATTTGACAAGTAAATGTTAAGGCTTCTTGTGTTTTTGTGTGATCCTTCCAAGATGACCGATGCTCCCCTTAAGTCGTTTTATGGTTCGCGATTTTTCACTTTTTACTCAGATGAGTAAATTCTTAACTTTTGAGAATAAGATTTTTCTCAGAATTTTACTTGTTTATGGTTTCGGGCCCGGAGCTATACACAGGTATAAAAAATCTTATATCCCTATATATTTTGTGAAAATAAGATCAGGTTCAGTGTGGTACTCATATACAAATAGTAGGGTTAAATTAATCAATTACATTGAAAAGGTGCCAATTATGGGTTTCTCTAGCAGTTTTCACAAAATACGCCTTTGTATATATCTTTTTTTGTTATTGTATATCAATCTCAGCAGTAAAGAAGAGGAAAATCTTTTTGGAAAAAAAACAAAACACACAGTTAGTGCCTCTTTAAGGTTTCTGTGCATCTCACCAACGATATTAAGTGTTTTTCCCGAACAAACCAAATAATAAAAACGTTGAGCTTGAATATTGAGGGAAACTTGTTAACTTCGAAACAGCCCTTGTCTTACTGGATGGTAGTGGTGAAAGATTAAACCATTTCCATACGTCAAATTGTCCAAGAATCACCAGTGGCAAACACATGAAGAGAAAATACTGCATTATGGATGACTGCAAAGAGAAAAACAAGTTACTATTTAAAAGATGTTTTCTATACGATGTAGCAGTAATGCATTACGGTGATGAAATAGGCTTCAACATACTGTAACGGTAAACGTATTACTGTGATACAGTAATGTAATACGCTATACCATGATGTAGTAGTAATGCATTACGGTGATAGAGTAATGTAATACACATCAACATGCTGTTACAACTATACATTATGGTGATAAAGTAATGTAATGGGCTTCAACATGTTGTAACTAATGCATTATGGTGATGCGGTAATATAATACGCTTCCACTTGCTGTAACAGTAAGTCATAACGGTGATGCGATGATGTAATACACTTCCACTCGCTGTAACAGTAATGCATTACGGCGATGCAGTAATGTAATGCGCTATAACAGTAATTCATTAAGGTGATACAGTAATATAATACACTATAACAGTAGTGCATTACAGTGATGTAATAATATTATACGCTTCAAGATACTGTCAAGTTTTGATAATCACCACATTATGTCGACAAGATGACATATATACATACATAATGATTACATTTTGCGATAAATTATCACATGACAGTGGCATAGAAAGCTACGATGGCATAAAGCTGCTTACTATGATGGCATGAAGCTGCTATCGACATGTTGAGATAATCTGATTAGTTATGTCGACATGGTGTGATAATTAATTGCGTTTTATTGACAAAACGACTTAATTTTGACGACATATTCACATAAATTATGTCGGCATGAGTTATATTTTTCTCAACATGTCAACAAATTGATATGGATTATATCAACATAATGTGATCAAATTATATCAACATGTCGATAAAAAGTCGTTTTTTATGACACTATGGTATCTATTATTTACAAACTATTGTCCCAAATTCTCATAAATACTCTTGTAAAATTTCATTCCTCAGTTCGGAAATCAGACACACTACTGATAACACAGACTCATTAATTTGTTTTTGGAGACCACGTATAGTACTACTGGTCACAAATTCGACAAACTGTTCATTATCATTCACAGTTTTGGACTATTTACTGATTGTTATACATTTTTGTGATTTATTGTTCCTCGTTGCGGCTTGACAATAAATTCGGATCAACTTATACAATGTTCTTCCTGGAGTTGTATTTTGGTGGACCACTGGGAATACAGCACTCTATATCTATTTACGACACACAGCGCCACGTTACAGCTTATTTATGGCCCACAGAGCAACACACACCAACTTACTCTTCTTCTCGCCAACATCCCCTCACCCCGTCTAATATATCGCTCGATAGGTAATTTTGAACTTTATAAAGCCCCAAAAAGTTTTAAACTTATTTTGTATCTTAAAACACCAATAGAAAGGTCATGAATTGAACTTTCTTGTGGTATGAAAGACAATTTTACAATATGAGTAGAAGTATATTTTAGTATTGTTTTGAAAATTGCAAACGTGAGGATAAATCCTTCTTTGTTTATATTACCTCACACAGGAAATTTTTAAGTTTAAAAAACCCTTAAAATTTTTGAACTTATTTTTAATTTCAATGCATCAATAGAAAGATAATGGGTTTAATTTTCTTGTAGTATGAAAGATAATTTTTACGAGTTATGTTATGCTAAGTAGTTTATTGGGAACAAGTCACAGCACATTTTGAAGTATGGGGTTACTAACACATTATACATAATAGGATGATACAGAAATTTAATACCATATAACAGTTATGTATCATGATGATACAAAAATTTAATACTATGTAGCAGTTAGGTATCAATATGATACAGAAATTTAATGCCATATAACAGTTACGTATCATGATGATACAGATATTTAATACAACATAACAGTTATGTACTATGGTGACACAAAATTAATACCACGTAACAGTTATGTATCATGACGATAAAGAAATTTAATACCATGAAAAGCTATGTATCGTGATGATACCAAAATTTAATACCACGTACGTTATGTACCATGATGATACAGCAATTAAATACAACATAACAGTTATGTACTACGATGAAACAAAATTTAATACCACCTAAGTTATGAATGATACAGAAATTGAATAACCCGTAACAGCCATGTATCATGATGAAACAGAAATTTAATACTACGAAATAGTTATGTATCATGATGATACGGAAATTTGATAGCACGAAACAGCTCTGTATCATGATGATACAGAAATTTAATACCACATATCAGTAATGAAGTATCATGATACAGAAATTGAATACCACATAACAATTATGTATCATGATGATACAGAAATTTAAGTTTGTTTAATGTAACGTAACAGTTATGTGGTACAGTGATACAAAAATTAATGCCACGTAAGTTATGTATCATGACGATACAGAAATTTAATACCATGTATCAGTTATGTATCATGATGATACAGAAATTTAATATCATATAGCAGTTATATATCATGATGGTACAGAAATTTAATGCCACGAAACAATAATGTATCATGATGATACAGGAATTCAATACCATTTAACAGTTATGTATTACAGTGATACAGAAATTTAGAGTACAAATACCAGTTATTATCATATGTTGGTGCTTACAAAAAAGAAAGTAGAAACAAACCATGATGTCGAATTACTTTCCGATTATTTCGGAAATGTCTACCAGATTCACCGAAAGAGTGATCGGTTCCAGCTGTAATATATAAATATGTATGTTATCGACCTGTTTAAATATTTTATTGATGGATCTTTTAAACAGATAAATTAAAATCATTTTGTCTCTGTTATAGAAAAATCCATAAAACCTGGTGGAGTCTTGTGAACCCTTTCTTGACCTGAACGAGTTTAAATTTTATGTAATAATGCTTAACATTAAAATTATTTGACTAGATTAATCATTCCGAGAGTATCCAGTGAGGAATAGAACGTTTTTTCCCGTGCAGCTTGTCATAACCGAAAAGTGAGTAGAATCATCCGTATGATAATCAAAAGGTAACTCCGCCCCACCATCTTACGTTAATCGGACTACATATTGGATTGACTTAAAACATAAGATTCTATTCTGAAGAAAACAAACGACTGTGCATATCTATGAAGCTTCTTATCCGAGGCCGCCAGGTATATTACACAATACCGTACCTGTTTAGTATATTCACATTAATATTACCTGCAAACAAAGTATACAAGGAAGTGTAAGCAACGGAAACGTATTTTTATATAAGCATAAGGTGAAATAGAATTTGACACCCTAACTAAGCGTAAACGGGCGATCATGTGACTTTTAACAAATGCTGAATAAATTATATAGAACTATTATCTCCGTCACTTTACTAAAACACGCATTTAAAGTATGTGACATATCCTTGAGGAATGGCTAAGGTATGTTATTCGGCATCGAAGGAAACGAGGCAAAGAAAAAAGAAAATTATTAAATTTATTCGGTTAGGAAAATTTAATGCAAATTTTTAAATGCACCCACGTGATATTCGTATGAATTATGGAACAAAAATAACTACATGTATATGCTCCAAGTACAGTTTTCAATAATCTTGTATGTAATGAATTCAGGGTTTAGTTGTTTCATGATGTTAGAAGTATCACCGGGGAATATGTGTATAATTTTTCGGCGACAATGAAAAACGATAACATGTATCTGTTGGAAATAAGCACTTTGTATAAGTCAGTTAGGTGAAATCTGGAAGTCCAAATCTACACCTGTAAACTCCGAAACCTAAAATCTAACTGTCTGAAAATTTACAAAACATGTACATAGAAAAGAAGTACCATAGAGTCAATTAGCACGATATGTGTGAGATTAATACGTAAATGACAATGGCAATGACTTTATTCTCATAAATTAAATTACATTATGCGAAAAAAAAAAATAGAAAAACACTCAAATTTCACAAATTTTCGGCCACTTTATCAAGTGAAAGACGACAATATGTATATCAGTTACATAGTATTAAGTCTGCACAATACAAAGCTCCAGTGCAAAAATATTTTGCATACTGTTTCTTCCCTTTGGAGGACATTAAATTTTATTAAATTACATTAGTGTAGAGAACATATAGAACATATAGATATATACAAATATATAATACAAATCAAATCAGTGCATGCGCAATTAACATGATAAGTGAATCTATATCAACCTGGATGTTGGACTCTGTTCCTAATATAACTTATAAATTTACTTAATTTTAACATCAGAATTTTATTTGTATAATTGATAAGGTTTTTATACTTAAATAAACTGCAATTAGAATGATATATTTCAGTTAATAATGTTTCCCTTATGGATGCAATATCAATATTGCTACATTTAAAAAGGTAATCATATTCATCTCCAATTTCATCTAAATTACTAAGTGTACATTTTCTTTCACATCTTGGAATATTATCTACCGATTTAAATCAAGTGGTAATTTAAAATTACTACATCTAAATTTACATAAAATCTTTGCATTTTTGTTTGTGAGGTGTACAAGATAACTTTCTTAACTCAGCGTTGTTTTGAAACTTCTATTTGCTATATCACTTTGCCATTCCTGTACAAATTGATAATACAACATTCTATAAACAGTATTCCTTAACCAATTTACACAAGGAAATGTATGACAACCAAATATAAGATAATCCACATTAATCAGGGAAATTTTAGTACATTTCATCCATGATGTACAGGTAATTTTGTGTAAAAGAGAATATCATTTTGTTCATAGTTTATTAGAGTATACCAATTTTGCCAAAAAAGTAATCATTCGTACCTTAATGTTAATAGCCAGGGGATATATTCCCAGTTCTCCATATACCATATAATTTGGTGTAGAGTTATTAAGATTCAAAATATATTTACAAAATTTCAAATGTAATTTCTCTACTGCATCTCTGTTTGAAAAACCCCATGGTTCACAGCTATATAATAGAATTGGTGAAACAATTTTATCGAATAAATCTAATTGACAATCAACTGGTAAATTATGGCTTCTACCTTTAGAAATAACACTATACATAGCTTTCAGAGTAAATGGACATTACTCATTGAAATGACACTGAATGACGATTAAACAGATTCAAAATCAAATGAATACAATAATGGACATTAATTAGTGTCCAGATGTAACAGTCTTTTGTATGTAAACAATTCCAGTGTTCCGAAATAATCCCGACATAAATTTTTATAAGAAATTACTAGCAAAATATAAGATAAATTCGGCCAAAAAGAAGTCCGATTCAATTGTTTATTACATATTTTTTTTATAGAAGTATTGTAGAAGAATAATGATAAAAAATGTGTTTTAGGAAATCTCTTGGTTACGTCAAAATCTTTTTCTTTCAATAACAAAAGTACATGAAGTTACAGGAATCCTGAGACAACTTTTGATTTCATAGTAAAATTAAAAAATACAGACCTAGTGTTCATTTGAACTCTTCTAGCTATAAATTCATTTCGTTGTTCTGTTGTTCGAGCTGTCCTCTCTATTATGAACACAATTTAAAAATAATAGTCTTGCCAATAGAGCAAAAGAAAGTACTGAAGACGATAATTTTTCGCCATTTGAGCTCGAAATTTAAAAAGATGTATAGTTCCCAAAGAAAAATGGTATCTGACAAGTACTTAAACAAAATACATTTTCTTATCATCTTGAGGAACATTAATAACCTGACTACTGTAAATCCAGTTTTATCGCTAGACTTCTATTTACTCGTAATTTTGCTAAGGCTCTTATTCGTGAAAATAAAATTCTCGCTTAATTTTCTAACCTGATACTGAAAGTGAAAGACGCAATCCAATATTTATGTTTTTTATTTTTTAGAAGACGGTTGATATTTATTGTGAGTTCATATCAGAACCGGGATATACAGATTACAACATTTTCAATGAATACGATAACAGTATGAAGAAAAAAAAATTCATAATCACGAAAATATCATCTAGCAAATAACTTTAAAAACCGTTGCCCCGCGAAAATAAAGTCCCGCGATTTCCCGATTTACAGTATCTTGGTTTTAAGAATTCAAACAACGGTGAAATAGATATAGAATCAACGTAAATGACTTTCATCTAGAACGTTAATAGATTCGCACAGTTTGATGCACATTTAAACTTTTTTATGCAAAAAGTTTTCTTATTTGTCGGTAAAGGTCATATCATTTAGGAATTCACTTAAAGCTAGACGTTTATATATTTATACTATTATATTTTAAAAAAAAACAATCATAATATGACAATGATTTTAGTCAACATCAATTTGTAAAATAAAAATCGATTACATGATCAATTTCACCCGAGTATAAATGAAAACGTGAAACGTTTAAGGTATTACACAAGTACTTACGTATTAAGTTAATTTCCTATTCAATACCTCACTTTTAATTTTAACTACGCTGACGATAAGTTTGCCTCATACTGCTTCAAATAAACAAATGCATGATGAGACAAGCTTTGTCATTAATTACCTTTTTGTTACCTTTATTTCTGTTGTGCAATTTTCGTTAAGATTAATATTTTCTTTCACATTTCGTGATGTACTGTGTACAGTGTTCAGGGCACGCCTTTAAAGTAGCATTAGCTAAGTTCGGAATATTGCTTTCCGGAAAGTATGTAATAATCATGAAACGATTGTATACCATGAAAAATTCACCCGACAATACGATTTACCGTCGAAAACGGCGTGCATTTGCCAAAAAATCATCAATATATTTCTTGTGTTTACATGAGAACTTAAACAAGACATAGCGACTGATTACTTACCGATCATCTTCGTAGATGTAGACCTAGACCTATAAGATTTGCTGGTTGAGTGAAGTTACAAGGAAAACTCGCACCCATGACGAATTGAACCAAGACAAAGACCTAGACCAACTGAATGACAAACATTACCCAACAATTTATAGAAGAATACTTTTGCACTACCATATTTTGATATCACTTATAACATTTCGTATGTAAAGATATTATCATTCATGTTTAAAACAATGACGTCATACTATTGGTGGAATTCCATGATAAAAATGTGGATGATGTATATGCAGTAGTTACATACAAATTAAAAAAAAAAAACATGTCCTTGCATCATATTGAGTTATTTTAAACTAAAGTTATATTTAGCTGTGGTTTTGCTATTTAAATTCTAAAATTCCCAAAAGCTAAGATTGTCATTTTTTTAGAGTGGGTACTCTTAGATATATTTGGCAATGCATTTAGGTTTGTCATTTCGCCGTGTATGATACCATTATTTTCTCTCTGAAATATAATTTTATCATTTAATTCGAGCTTATCTGTAGAACGACTGAAACGGTCGTATTGAGCATTTGTATTGCTCCTTTTACAATTTTGGTGTTATTAATCATACTTAAAAGTTTTCTCAGTTCTACTGTTTATATATAATGACTACATCGGTAATTTTCTATTTGTTTGCCCGACACTACTTCCCGTGTACATTTGATAATCCTGGGAATATTTGGAACCGCTGACTAATGGCGTCACAGTAAGCACAGGACAAAACCCGGTCCGGTGGGAAACGTTTTTACGAGTTGATGGAACATCAACGCAGTTATGTTATACTAAGTTGTTTATTGGGGACAAGTCAAAGCACATTTTGCAGTATGTGGTTAATAACACATTATATTGACGCAAAATCACACATGTATGTGCATTTCAGCAACATAATGTCAAGATTGAAATTTCTAAATCACACTTTAATTTGTATATTTTTACTTTTTGAAATGACGAAAATATAGTAACAATTCGCTGAAAAATAAAGGTCTATAAGTCTTGTTGAAATATATGCTATTAAAATTCAGTTCAAAAATTCAATTCTAATAAAAACAAATAACTTCGTCTTTTACAACGTCCTTTTTATGAATTTTAAGATATTATAAATTTGCTTTAGAATATTACTTTTCAATTATTTTTGGATCATTATACTCTTGTGATAGAATTGACATTAAAAGCGATAGACTGGACTGTTAACAAATATGAGGTATGCATACTTTTCACAGTTATATTGTTTTGATTTTGTCAATATCAGCAATCAGAGTAATAATCGGGAAAATTTCTTTTAGTAACCTGATATATTTATTCATATATTCATTCGATTTTCTTCAGGTATTTAAAATAGCGTGGAAAAGCATATATTTTACATAATACATGCACTTTCAAATACAATTCACGTCCTGTATTTTAAAAATAATTATAAAACACATAAAAATCGGCCGACTTTAACATTGTCCGAGCGCGTATGAACCAAGATCCCCTGACCGAATTATGAAGTACATTTGATATGGCGAAAAAGTTTATCTGAAAGATCATTGCATGCGGAAATACAACTGGATTTTTTAAGGTACGGGAAAAATTCAATTCTAATAAAACAAATAACTTCGAAAAGACGATCTTTTACAACGTTTTACGTGTTTGATAATGTATTTGAACACATATTTTATCATATTATCGACTATATGTCAGGGAACAAAAATAATTATTGTGACATCTTATATCGCTTAAACAGCACGCTGGTATACGCTGGCATAAGTTGAAGTATGGCAAAATTGTTGAAAAAAACTTTTTAAAACTTAAATTTAATAAAATTTAAATTACCAAAACTCTATCTTAAACAAAAACTACAATTTTAACTTATTTAGTGCAGGCACAGAACTTTTCGATGTATGCCAACGTATGAGCCATATGATTGGCATACGCTGGAGTAAGTTGTAGGTACGCTATACCATCGTTAACACACGTTCCTACACGTTGCCTGTAAATGTCCATAGTTTCCGAAATTACAGCGACGTATGCCAACGTTTTTTATTTTTTTGATAAAATTTTCTTAGGTCATCAGATATTTTTAATTTGATACATGTATACCAAAAATTATTAAAGCAGCATTAGCTAAGTTAGGATTATTTTTTCGGAAAGTGTGTAATAATCATGAAACGACTGTATACCATAAAAATCACCGGACAATACGATTTACCGTCGAATACAGAGTGCAGATGCCAAAAAAATCACTTTCCGATCATCTTCGTAGATGTGCACGAGATTTGCTGGTTGAGTGAAGTTACAAGGAAAACTCGTACCAGGAAGACGAAAGAAGAGTTGTAGTAGAAAATTAAGAAAAAGTAAGGTACCAAGACAAAGACCTAGACCGACTGAATGACAAACCTTATCCAACAGTCAATGGAAGAATACCTTTGTACTACCATATTTTGATATCACATATAAGATATCGTATGTCAAAATACTATCATTCATGTTTTAACCGTTGACGTCATACTATTGGTGGAATTCTATGATAAAAATGTGGAGGATCTGCATGCAGCAGTTATATACATGTACATTATATATCCTGAGTTATTTTATACTAAAGTAATATTGATTTAATATTGAATAATATTGAATGTAAAAAAATCAGATACCAAAGTATAAATCAATAGAATATCCAGGACATAGATACAAATCCGGTAAAAATGGACAAACACGGACCTCCGGAAACCAAGAGTTGGGATCAGGTGCCATGGAGGAGTAAGCATCCCCTTTCGACCGGTTACACCCGCCGTGAGTCCACAGTCAAGTTCAATGAAACACGTGAGGAGTGTATCGTCGTCACAATTGGTACAGACGTCTCAACAACCGCCAACGAAAAGGCAACTCAACATTTCACTTAGTGAAACAGAGTAGTCGCAAACAAGACTATTATACCGACCGGGAACAAAATAGTTTAATATTTGCGGAACTTTTACATTAAAACGCGGTTTTCGATAATCCAAAAATGTGTCAATAATTTGTCAAACTAGTCACCTCTTAAAGTGAGTAGTTTACCTCTGTATATGAAATCTTCATATGTTGTACACGCCCTGACATAATGGGTCATCGGATCATTTGTGAAATATAAACTCCATATGCGGGTGACTGAGGGAATATTACTACTTAAATGTGGAAAATTTTACGATGGGAAGCCGAAATCGTCGCGTTTGTCGTTAATTTCAAGGTATAACTTTAGTTGCTAATTTCCCGTCTGTGTTTATATTAAGTAAAAAGACAAATTTCTAAGTATGAAGCGTGTGTGCTTGATTCTGTTGTATCTTTAATTTCTAGTTCCCTGGGATATAATCGCATTGTCATAACATGTATGAAAATTATTTATAAATTGACAAAACGTATCGAATCACTGGGATCGCATATTCTTTAATGTCAAATTAAAGGACGCTGCTAACTTTTTCTTCTTTTGATTCAGACAGTTTCAGAATGAAGTCTGCTTCGTATGAATAAAGGAACAGGTCGGATCCAATAAAGGAGCACAATTCGTTCCCAAAGTGAATGCAATGACAGTTTGTTGAAAGACCACGTCTCCGAACATTACGATTATGAAATATAAATTGTCTATTAGAAATTCCAGTATGTTTTTTGAGTCTTCCAAATCTTTCAAGACTATCAACTTCAGTATATTTATGTGTAGAATCACACTTATGATAACATTGTGTAGTACATGTATATGAATAATTCGAATTGAGATTTTTTTTGTAGTCTATAAAAAGTTACTAATTATAATTTGGAAAGTATTTATAAGAATGAAATTTTTACTAAAATGTGCGTGCGTGCGTGATATAAAAAATTCCAAATTCAAAAATTACTCGCATAATATTTAGTAATATGACGCGCGCATGTGTGTAAATTTCTCCCAATTGTGCATTGTTTTGCGTTGGTCAAAAACTGACAAATGTGTAGTACATACGATCACAGACCGAACTTTGAGTTATTGATATTTGTGGGTTGGTTTACAATATATATTCTGCATTGTGTAGTACATATATATGAATAATTAGAATTTAGATTTTGGTAGTCTACTAAAATGTGTGTGTGTGTGTGTGTGTGTGTGTGTGTGTGTGTGTGTGTGTGTGTGTGTGTTCTTATATTTTTCTCCTTGAATTGCCAGGCAGAATGAATAGGATTACACCTCACAAAATCACATTTTCGTCATTATCTCTTTTATTACAAAATCATTTGATTTATTATTTGTTATTGATTTTGCACTGAAGCTTTGTATTGTGCAGACTTAATACTGATATCCATATTGTCGTCTGTCAATTGATAAAAGCCAAGTGGCCGAAACTTTGTGACTTTTAAGTGTTTTACTGATTTAGATTCCTTTTAGTTCTTTTCATTACAACCGAACGACTGTTTGGCTAATATAATGTTTTAATAACAATTAGCAATAATAGTTAAAACTTCAAAAAATATATGGAATGTAAGTTAATTTAATAATACAATATTTTACTTTAATTTGCTCATAAAATTTATTTTTAAAACCCATTGAGATAAATCTTCAAGGGTGCCATTATGAACATTTTCAAGTTCCGAATTAATATCATCACATGTGTATTTCCGAGTGCCGATTCAACCACACAAAGTGCCGATTTCCATACATCCGAACATCCGAAATCACTCGGTGCCAATTTGACTTGGATACGAGTTCACTAGAAATATTATAAATAGACCACCACGTAATCGGACTATTTTAGCGTTTTATTTTCTGTTTTCTTCAAAAACATAAATAAAATTACTAAATTCGGGTATATTGGATTCACTTGAAATAAATGTTACCCCATTAGGATGAAATTAGACTACCGCGTATGTCTACGAACTTTCCGATGTGAGGTCGTTATGAATATTGCACACATTACCATTTGTCTTTTTATTTTTTGGTCCATGCCTACTAATATTATTTATTATTTTAACATTCGTTATACTTTTAAACAAGCCAATATATGCAAGTGTAATTAATGAGAACTTTGTATCTTTATATAACAATATATTATCACTTAAAGAAATCAAAGTACTGAAAGCCGGGCTTACAAATACCCAAGAAAAAATGTTGCCTATTTTCATTCTGATGGTGTTATTGACTCATCAATGTTTTATTTCTTTATTCATTCATAGGCCTTTATCTATCTAAAATTTCATTCATACATTTATTTGTTCGTTTATACATGTAGCCTGTCTAATTATTTATCTTTCTATTTCTTTATCTATCTGTTAATTTATCTATCTATTTAATTTGTTTATCAATGTATTCATTATTTTGTTTATTTACACATTTAATAATTTGACTGTGTCTATCAATTTATTTATTATTATCTAAAAATAATCTGTTTATTTATGACTGTTTCACAAAAAATATCTGTGCATTAGTTCTTATTACTAAGTGAACTAAACAGAATTCTTTCAACTGTTACCTCTATCGACTCGTAGCGTGCGAACAATATTTATAATGTCTTTGTATTTGAAAGAAAAACTAACTTATTTACGATTTCATATCGACGTGGATTGACATTTTTAATATAAAATATTTTACCCACTGTCCGTTTAATATGAGATTCAACGACCGATCATAATTTTATCACCAAATGGAAAAATAACTGTTGTATTAACAACACTGTCGGAAGCAAATTGAAAGTGGGGGCTAAATTAACTTAAAACACACACACGCTACAAACATCTAGGCGCTAAGCCTTAATTTTCAACACCTATTTCTATCTTTGCAAAAAAAGGGGGGGGGCTAAGCTATTTAGTTAGGCCTACGTGAATTTATATTTTAACCGCTTTCCAATTTAGATTTATATCTCTGGTCTCCCTTTAGTAGGTGACAGCGATTCAATTTTATTAATTAAATTTCTGGTTCTCTATTTTATTCTGTTTTCTCTGGACTCCATATAGTTGGTGATCTCATATCTCTGGTCGTCATTTCCGCTATGCTTTTCACCGGACACCCTTTAGTAGGTATCGACAATAACAAGAAATAACTTATTTTAAAATATGTTAAGATGAAAATAATACCTACTGTGCATCCATAATTTCTTGATATTGTCTTTTTATGATTCATTTTCAGCATAACATTCAATATACACAATATTCGCATCAATTTATTATAAGCATTTTATTTTCATTGCATTGGTTACCATGGCGATACATTGATAAGTTACTGTTCAAGTATACAACTTTAGTTTTTTTTGTTTTATTTATATTTTAAATTCAGCAGAGAAATTGTAGGTATTTTTCCTTTAAATTTTATTCAGGGATACCAAACAATTTTATGAGACGTATCAGCCAACTGTAGCCTGAACAGGAGATCAAATGGACATGAATGACAACTTACAACATGATGTTACTATGACGTTATCATACCACTGTCTTTTGATGACGTTATTTTATTAGTTGGTCGATACTTCCCATTTTTTGAGTACCTATCACGAATAAAAGTATTTAATGAAGCATATTAAAGATTACATTCTTTAAATCTACATATATCAAAGTTTCTGAAAACATAAAAATCACAAATTAACCCCCCCCCCCACCCCCCAATCCCTAAGGACCCTTTTCTCGGTATCTGGTTCATATATCGTGAATATGTTAAATTATACATAAATCATATTTAAAGAGATTTGCGGCTTTTTTAAAAAAGAAGATCGAGTGATGAATGAGAGTGATAATAATAAAAAATATGTCATCTACTCTCCTTTTAACTTGTTGAAATGTACTGTTCTAATTTTTTGACAAGTATGCACAAAACTGATATG
This sequence comes from Atrina japonica, assembly GCA_030159075.1. NCBI lineage: Eukaryota > Metazoa > Mollusca > Bivalvia > Pterioida > Pinnidae > Atrina > Atrina japonica. The sequence goes on from BROG01000670.1 coordinate 108,749, forward strand.
TTAATTTGGTATAAGTAAAGTCTTGTCTATCAAATACTTTTTCTTGGGATAACATATGCTTGGTTTTAAAAACCGAATATTTCTTGCCTCATTCAGTTAATTTGCGTCGTTTATAAAGCAGTTTCACATTGTCTGGCATATTTTGTCCCTCTGTCTGTTTCTCTGGGTGCAGACACAGTTTGATAGGTCATGTTCAAGATCATACTCAAGGTCAAGTAAGAGTAAAATATTTCATTAAAAGGGTGTTTGTCTTTTAAAATACTCAATTTCAGTATACTTCCAGGTGTTTTCTTCGCTAATCATACCCACAACTTCTTTTATTGAATCTAAATAATTGTTAATTATTCTGAATTTATCAATTACAGAAAAAATGGATGACTAATGTTTTTACAGTGACCGAAGATTTTAGTGTGATAAAAACTTGGTATTTTGGGGGTCACAGCTTTCAATCTTTCGTCTTCTTTATTCATCAACTGTAATAAAAGCATAAAACACATGGATACCATGATTTTAGATAACATTTTACCGAGTTAGGTAGAAAAATACGTTTTGAAAATAAATGATTGCTTTTTTTATAATGAATAGGACAGTTGGTGAAAAAGATCAAAATTCAGTAAAGGGGAATAACTTTTGCATACGTAAATATCCCTTATATACCCAAAAATGTGTCGGATTATTATTCATTCTATTGATTCATACATTCATAATGAATAAGCATGCATGAATTAAGACAAAATCCATGATAAGGTTTTTGTATACCCCAGGGTACCCTTCTTCCCCTTATGTACAATATTACTTTATTACATATTAGTATAATTGTATCATTCATTTTGGCAACTAATTTAATCGAGTTTCTTATCTACTTCAATTTTAAAATTTAATTAGTGAAAAAACTAAGATGACACATAAACCTAGTACATGTACTTGGTATTTCTCTCCCAGTTGATCATTTTTGTACTAAAGTCATATTTCGAATGGATAGCACCGCATAAATTTTTAAACTCCTCAAAAGCTAAGATGTGGTTACTCTTAGACGGATTCAGGAATATACATTTAGGTTACTGTTTGTTCTTGTATGATACATTTTTTTTTCGAAACTCTCTATCCATCTTAAATTGGAGCTCAACTGATGAAATGTTATTGACAAAAAACGATCGTCTTGTGCATTTGTCTCGGCCTTTGTTGCAAAACTATAACGTTGGTACTATTTTTTTATAATATCCGCGAGCGTGTGTTTATGTTTTCATTTGTT